>JABFEY010000055.1:0-195115 GCA_013618495.1 Fusarium longipes | reverse complement strand
ACAGCAACAGCAACAGCAACAGAAGTCTTAGCAGTCCCCCCTCATGTTGATTTCATTATACAGTGCGTTCTCTTTGGAGTAGTCATGAGCGTCAAAGCCTCACACCCATAATATTATAAGAATAGCCTTCTGCGGCGAGTGCGCGATTGTAGTCATCTCCTGTGGCAATAACCGCTAACTGTGGCTCGACAAGCATCCAATGCATTGGATAGTTCTATCAGTTCTCAGGATAATGGCCACATGAATGGGACAGGATGGTTTTTTATCGGGATCCCGCACCCAACGTACCACCGAACTGCTCAAATTGCGTATCGATAACACCTGAAAGCTCTGTAGCGCTTTACAAACCGTTTAATACATCTATTTTCATACAGCTAAGCTGGTCTAGCATACGTATTTACATTGAGAACGATTCTCAACCTCGTCTATCCTGAACTAGCCCTTGACGCAGCTGAAAATAAACATAAACACACGCAATGGTTAACTCGAGTGTATATATTTCGTCGAGATAACTCAATAGGCATCGTCAAGCAGTAGTGTGATGTTCTTAGAATTCAGGAGGCTATATTCTAATTAATTGTGACATGAAACCAAGGCTCCCTATAGTCTAAGTAAACCCTTAGAGGGTTTATCAATTGTACGCAGCCATTGTGAATCGTGCTCACTGGCTTCTATCTACCAGAACGAGCAAGTATTTAGCGTCCTGTTATAAATGCAGATACACAATGCTTCTTGTAGTGCCGTACCTACGTTAAATTGGGTCAACTACGTCATCTGCGGGAGCCGGCTTTAACAAAGCTCGACTTGATCAGGATCGTTCTGCACCATACAACGGAACTTGTGTTAGTAGAGAACGAAAATACCCTTTAGAAGATCTTAGATATACCAAGAAACAGGTATAAATCCTGGCGGGTAATCGGCAAGTCGTCTGAAGGATTCGAGAAATGTTCGCTGCCAAACGCCGATCAGAAAAAGATTGCCGAGATATCCGCAATAATGGCACCATCTGAGACGTCATTCAGCTCTAGATCTTGGTTGTTGCTGATGAAATAGTTTGCTAATATGTAATAAAAATAGCCCCAATAACCGAACACTAAAGCCGGCAACATTTATAGACGAGCAGAGCCGCATCTTTCATAACATATACACACAAACTACTTGTCGATCATCAACCATGACTCCCTCCCCAAGCGCCGATGTTCTCGCCTATGAGAAATCAATCTTCGATGATGGCCTCCACTTTGCACGACCTGCATTCACTTTCCAACCGTCACGATGGGAATCACTAGCCAAGGAGACTCTTTCAGCTACATCGTGGGGATATATCCACGGCAACTCTGGAAACGCCTCAACATACCAAAATAACATCAATTCTTTCTCTCGCTGGTCGATAGTCCCCAGTCGGCTAGTGCCCAGTCGAAAGGACGAGAACGGCCAAGAACAATTCGCTGATACGACGACAAAGGTGCTGGGGCAGACCCTTCCTTTCCCAGTGGCTATTGCGCCGATTGGTGTTCAAAAGATCTTCAACCCAGAAGGAGAAACTGCCGCAGCTAGAGCTGCCGCCTCGCTAGGGATTCCTTACACTCTGAGCACAGCTTCTAGCACGAGTATTGAAGATGTGGCAGCGGCAAACGGCGAGAACGCACCAAGGTGGTTTCAGCTTTACTGGCCAAGCCGCGAACACGATGATATCACAATATCCATGCTCAAGAGAGCTAAAGAATCTGGATATACAGCACTCTTCGTCACGCTGGATACGTATGTTCTCGGATGGCGTCCAACCGATCTGGACAATGGCTACAACCCCTTCATTCACCCGGATCACATTGGCGTTGAGATTGGTCTCACAGATCCTGTTTTCAAGAAACAATTTAAAGAGGAGCACGGCTATGATATCACTGATGCACCCAGTGGAGTATACCAAGCGGCTCAGGGTGGATCAGCAGGAGCTGGTCTGGGCGTTGCAGCTCGCGAATGGGCCAAGATTGTGTTCCCTGGGCATTCGCATTCCTGGGAAGACATTGAATTCTTGAAGAAACATTGGGATGGTCCTATTGTACTCAAGGGCATCCAAAGTGTACAGGATGCCAAGAAGTGTGTCGAGGTTGGCGTACAAGGAATTGTAGTGAGCAACCACGGAGGGAGGCAACAGGACGGAGGAGTGAGTAGTCTTGGTATGCTTCCCAGAATCGTCGATGCCGTTGGTGACAAGATCGATGTATTGTTTGATAGTGGTATTAGATGTGGTGCAGACATCATGAAAGCTCTGGCTCTTGGGGCAAAGTGCGTTCTTGTTGGACGACCATATGCCTATGGTTTGGCGCTAGGTGGAGAGGATGGCGTGAGACATGTCTTGCGAGCGTTGTGCGGTGATCTGACTATGAATATGCACCTGGCGGGATTAAGGGATATCAGTGAAGTTACAAGAGATATCTTGGTAAAAGAGAGTGATCTATTTTGATAGCTGATATATAGATAGAACAATAAAAACGATTGGTAAAATATCTTGAACATTCCATGACACCAGCTCCCAAGTCGATGAAGTAGAATGGACCATAAGCTGAGCGTCTGTTGGGTTTGAGTGATCACCAACTCAGGCGAGCCAAGGCTCACTCGCAAAGTTCAATGCATCCTCCTCAAGCCACTCCCACCTCTTTTCATCAAAGTCAAATCCATGATCCTCCCCAGGCACAACATCATATCGCACTTTAGTTTCGGGGAGCCTCTCACCCACCAATTTGACAAACTTGTCAGAGCCCCGAACATGCACAGTTGAGTCGTTGTCCCCATGCATGATCCACCTGCTTCATGTCAGTACATCATTCCCTGAATCGTTCAATAGCATGTACTCACATTGACTTGGGTAACTTTGCACCAGCCTCGACTCTGGCAAGTGGGCGGAATTCTCGACTGTTCAAGCCTCTAGGATCGAGGAGGTGAGATGCGAAAATTCCATTATGACAGGCCGAGACGGCGTAGGGGGTTCGTTCGAAACCAGCTCTTGTCTCGGGGACTTTACGGGCTTCTTCTAACCAGGCTAGCGTCTTCTCTTTGGGAAAAATATCCTTGTCGGCAAAGCGAAGTACATTGGGTTCATCCGGGCCAGGTCCTTCAGTGTAGATTTTGTCATCAATGTCGACCAGAGGATAGACAAGCGCAAGAGATCTGAACTCGTCAGGATGGGAAAGACCAAGTTCAATGGCGCAATATCCACTGTCAAGCAAGTTAGAAATTTATTTCAAATAGCTTTCGCCATGACTTACCCAGCTGAGCCACCGACAACCATGGTTCGTGAAAGGTCTAGGGAAATACCAGGGAACTTCTCTTCCATGATGCTGGGAAGCTGATTCTTGGTCCACTGCCAACCATCTTCTATATCCTCTAGGATATCCTGGAGACCATTGGTAGAAGGCAAAAGCCTGTAATCAGGTGATATGATGATGGCGTTGTTCTTGAGAGCGAGCTTGTCAACCCACTTGGCGAAGAACGGTGCAAACAGGCCGTGACCCATAACTAGAAAGCCACCATGAATATGGTAAATTATGGGATAAGAACCAGGCTTCAGGTTCTTGGGAACAAGAACAGCTGATTTAATTTCATGAGACTCTACAGTCTTGAAGCTTGAGAGATTTTAATAAGACGTGTTGACGATTGGCAAAGAGACTTACGTTGGTTCAATGATGTCGTACGACTCAAAGACTTCCTCTGTGTTCCATGGAATCGACATGGTTGTTATTGATTATTTGATTTGCAAAGTTGATCAAGTTGTTGTTGTTGAGGAGTTGAGATATGCTTCAAGTGATGCTGCTTGAGTTGTTTTCATGATTGCGAACACAAGCCAATTTATATCCGGTTCCCGCCACGTTGTGAGGTTGGAATACATCCTCAGGCGGATCATGACATTCCTTCGCATTTTCGGTCTTGTCAAATCTCCGATTTGATCAGCATGCTCTAAATTTTATCCGATGAGAGCATCAAGTCTCCATCCGCTTACAAACAGTTGATTGATCGCCCCAGCGGATGCTGATGTTCCGTCATACTGAGAGCACCGTCTCCACTTTAACGGAACGTAATCATCCGCTTTCTAATCTATGGGCGAAGAGAATAATCATACTTGACTCAGAGCATATCAGCTTAGGCAACAGCTATCGCAGTAGAGATGAATCAGTCTTTGATAGATAGAAAATGCTAGATGGATATGTAGTTACCAACGGTGAGCCTATAATGCATAGGTATGTTCACATGAATGGATGTGCTGTGAGCAACTGGAAACGCTCAGACCTAGTGAGATTGGAACAGCGTTTCATAAATGTAGTCGCCTACTGTAGGAATGCTATCTAACAGGATAAAGAAAGGGTATCATTTCCAGACTTTTAGGAATCCACCATATTCTACAAAATTTGCCAGCATCCAGCCCTGGCGATACGGCTTTGCTTATTCGAATAAGAAATGCAAAGTCTTGTCAAACCAGTTCCTATAAAGAAATTGTTAGTAACCATGACCGTTGAATGATGAATAGGCCATACTTGGGCGGTTGGGAAACGTAGTCCCGTTCGTACTCCTCGATAGGAGCCAAACTGTACTTGAGATCAATTTCCGTCGGCTTATGAACCTTTGTCTTGTGCGAGATCTTCCATCCGATGTAGAGTACCGGAAATAATCCGACAGAAGTATAACTGGAACGGTCAGCTGCGTCGATTGGCATCTTGATCGGACAATACTTACGAGAAGAGGAAATTGGGCACATCCCACTTGCCGGGCAGAAATACGGTATATCCGCCGACAAAGACCATGATAAAGGTCGCCACCATACCAATATAGGCAGCATATGGCATGAACCAGGCTCGATAAGGTAGCACAGAACGATCAAAATTCTGCACCTTCATGGCGCGGTAGAAGCAAAGGTACGTCAAGCAAATGACGCAAAAGTTGATCAGCTGGGATGCAGTAACGAGAGAGACAAACCAACTCAGCACAACCGCGGAGCTGTTTGATAACTGTAGGAAAGACAGCAACGCGATGGCCAGAACAATGGCGACACAGTAGATGGGAACGCCTGTTCTCGTGCAAGTCCTAAGGAATTTCGGGGCTTTACCCTCGAGTGCGAGACCGTACAGAGATCTAGTGGCGCAGAAGACATATGAGTTGCCGGCTGAAAATGCTGAAACTAGAATCATGGCGTTGACAATATGGGGCAAAACTCGAATGCCGAGGCGGTCCATGGCAATGACATATGGTGAAGCCGCAGCGCCAGCCTTTCCATCCCTAAATGCAGCGATCATGTTGGGATCGTCATACGGTACAAGGATACCCACGCACAGCGATCCAAGCACGAAGAAGCACGTCAAACGGTAAAATACCGTTTTAAAAGCCCGCGGGAGGACCTTGCGAGGATTCTCTGCTTCACCAGCAGCCATGGCAACGTAATCGGGGCCAGAGATAGAAAATGCTGCTTGAATGAGACAAGACAAGAATCCGACAAACTTTCCCAGCGCGCCGTCATAGTACAACGTGTTGAAAGCACCAGGACTTTTCCAGTACGTGAACCCAAAAGCGTCTCCCTTGGGATTACCGCCAACCATGACGATGAAAGTGAAGAAGATGAGCCCGACGATTAAGATGACTTTTCCAACAGAAGCCCAGAACTCGGTCTCGCCGAAATACTGAATTGCCATGAGATTGATAAGGGCGTAGAGGACAATGATGACAGCGATGGTCGCGCCCACGGGGATGGCGTCTGTCCAGAATTGCAGGATAAAATGACATGCCGTCACTTCGAATGGTACAAGGGCAGCTTCGAAGATGAAAAAGTTCCATCCAGAGGCAAACCCGAGAGCTTCGTCAACGTAAATACCTGCGAATCGGACGAATGGAGATGAGATTGGCGTATATGAGACCATTTCTGCGATAGCCATTGTGATTGTGAGAACGATGAGACACCAGAATGAGAAAGCAATAAAGAGACTTCCAGGACCGCCCTGCATGAGGCCTTTGCCGATTTGAACCTACCAGATAAACATTAGATATGAAGCCATTGACGAACTGATAGCTTTAGAAAAACATACGAATAAAACAGTACCAATAGTACCGCCAATTCCAATCAATTGGATATGACGGCCCTTGAGCCTTCGATGCGTCTCATCACCAAAGACATTGCGCTGCCCAATGTCTTCATCCGTGGTATTAAACGGAGCTGCTTTGGAGGAGTCTTTCTCCGTGTCATGGGAATAACCCGGGGGTACATTCACGTCAGAGACAGTCATCGCGTGAGCTCGCTCCCAATTAAGATTTCCGGGTAAAATGAATGCAACCAGGAGAAACACTCATTTTTTCCAGAGACGAGAGGAAAGAGACGACTAGATACGGCAAAAAGTGTAGGGTTTACGGATAAAATACCGCATTTCACAAGCCGAGGTGGCTTTTTCTATCCTCGGCCAACCCTTCTGAAAAAGACAAGCAATTTCTAGTGCAACTTTGTGCTCCAGTTCCCCGTATGGAGTGAACAGACTAAGGAGGGATTCCTTACGTGCGAAATGTCTGTAATTTTTGTGATTGGATCATATTCCCTTAAACCCTTGCTTTCGGTGGCGGGTTTGAGTCTTTAAAAGATATAGCCTGTGGAGGAATAGCGGGTCAACGGTCGAGACCAACAGCATATTGAATTTGGGAGAATTTAACTCGTTGGCAATGGTGCTGTTGGCAAACTTGGCATCCTTGGGTTCAAGGGGAAGAAATTCTCTGAATTGCGGTATTTGTGAGTTTTTGCCATGAGCATAATTCTTGATGTGAGCGTGTCAATAAACGCAGTCTATGATATACTTTGATACGGATATCTCCAGAGGATGTATCAACAAGGTTCAATCTCACAGAATATAATCAATAGAGTTTGGTGACCACCACGGACATAATTTCACAAGACCATGTACAAATCATCCATTCGGTCATTGTGCAAGTATGGATGTTCTTATAGAGTAAATCACTGTTCAGACTTGCAGACGAATCTCACTGATAGAAAGGCCAGAGGATGCCATTACCAGATCTCGTGATAATATAATTTTTCAGTTCTTCCACAGCCACTGTTATAATCGCCATCCATTGCTTGATTCCTTTGAAGTCATGATCAATATTCACAGCCGAGCTCGGCATAGGTCATAGTGAGGCATGTGTGTGTCAAATAAAAAGTCCGTGTTAAGTCGAGTATGGTTGCAGATACGAGTTCATTCTTGTGTTATTTGTTGAGAATCTGAGGATGCAGTAGCTGGTTCTTAAGAAGGTAATGTCCGAATATGCCAGGGCTTCAGAAATCAATTCCGCCTGAAACCTGGTTTTCAACTCATTCTAAGCCATCAAGTTTGAGGATAGGACCGATAAACATCAGCCGCCAAGATAGCCTCGGCGCAGCATGGCTTTCTGACTCTAAAGGCTCTGTCTTCAGTTGATGGTGTTGAGCTTCACTTCTCCGAGATTTCAACTCGCCAGCAATCCTAGAAAGTGACGTTTAGATATGGTCGCGTGTGTCAGCGTTGGGGGCGAAGACCGGGTTGACGCGCTTGGCTTTGGATTGGCATTGTAGTTCCATTCGCTTAACGGAAGTTACCGACTTGGATAGTTGAAGCGCTTTGTTGGGGGCTGTGAATGAATTCCATAACATTGCGACGTATGGTGAAGGACCACATGGACCAATCTTGTAAGTTTCAAGTCGGAAGGGACAGCCACTCATGTCTGATGCTGATGGTATGACGCTATTGGGTTCTTGGAGATGTAATTGTATTTCTCTTCTTGCGGTGTGAGCCTGGGCAGACTTACGCTTCTAAGTTATGGTCGAATATAGTACGAAAGCTACCGCATGGTATTGTGGTTGCTTCGGTTGATTACAATGCTGGTAGAAAATATTTTGGTTCGTGCTGTTGAGACCGGCCCAAGCTCTCAACGGTTGGGGTGGTTTAATTGTAATGAGGATGCTGGATGAGGAATCATTCCTGAGCTGGAATCACTTGTTGTTATTCGAGTCAAGCAAGATATGACTACATTTCGATTAGATCATGTTGTGTTTCACAGTCTCTGCATGATAGACTATGTCATTTTGGTCATCTTATTTGGAAACACAAGCTACGATGTCATACAATGATTCCAATCTTTTTGCTGAAAAACAGGTATAGTCTATTGAACAGTATGAGACTTCTCGCAATGTAATGGAAAAATCGTGGCGATTTCCTAAAATGTATCTTATCTCCCTGCGGTGAAAACGGTCTGTAGTAGCAGTGAGCGAGAAAGGTGGCCTACAATAATAGGCCAGAGTCTTCTTGGCATACACCGTATCTTATCTCATATACCTATGGGTTCTCAGATAAATCTTGAGCCAGTAAGTTTATCAAGAAATGCGACGGTACAACAAGATATGATGGTGTTTTGCATAAAAATCAGCCCAATCTTGCCAGGATTTACACTCTCACAAGGAGGGGGAGGGGGCAACTGCTCTCTCTGTATCTAAGCAGTTCTATGCTATGGCCACAGTGAAACGTCACGCAGCAGTAAAGGGCAAGATTTCCGAGACCCTGCAGAGTAGGAAAAAAAAACAAGGGAGATTTCTTTCACCGGAGTATTCTCCCGTTATCACACCCAAGGTGGGGAGGGAGGGTCACAGCGGGTGTGGCTACCGGCAGATCTTCTCCCTCCCACGAGGCCACGATCTGATAAGGCTAAGGCTGCGGCATTGAGACAATGGAGGTGAACCCTTATTCTCTCCTACTCGTAAAGGACTAGGGAGTTTCTTCAAGGTAGCAGTGCGAAAAATCAGTTGCAGAAGATCGTCGTGGCACAAGCACTACTAATAAACCAATCAAACATGATGAATGTGCCACTACCGAGTCACGATGGTAGATGATAGGGAGGCGGATGATTAACATTAAAAAAGAGATGCCTCTAACCGTTTGTTTCTCTGCAACGTGCCCTCGCAAGCGTCTCACGTAAAATGCTCCTTTGGGCGGTTTGAGCCGCCGATCAGTCTAAGACCAACGCGGACGTCTCACACGTCATCCGCGGCGTGGCTTGAGGGGATACAGGCATTGGCTGAAGCTAGTAGCCATACCCTTGCTACCGTAGTTATGGTCAAAACTTGGCACGAGGTCATTCACAAGTTATTTTTCCCATTTCTTTCTCTTTTCTTCCTTGTCATGCTAGTTTCCCCAATCGAGAATCAATATTCGCCCTCTGCTATTGATTGAGTCCAAGGTGAAGAAAACAGATACTTATATGCCGTGAAATCATCTCTTTTTTTCGGTTCTATTTTCCCCATCTGTGCTTTGTGAGAGAAATATTCATTTTCAGTCTTGACTTTCTTCTCAATACGTGCCTGGCGTGCGCAAACGAGTTTTGTACGCATCTCTCGTACCTCTGTCTCCTCCCTCTCTTGGCACAATAACCATGAGATTATTCCAATCCCCCCTCGTCGCAGTCGCTTCAGCCCTGTGGCTAAGCCTCTGCCCATCCGTCCAGGCACAGAATCCTTCAGCCTCAGGATCCCTATCCCTCAACACCAATCAGCCCTCATGGACCTTTGACTACTCAACGGAAAATGCCAACGACCAAAACTGGGTCGGTCTGTACTACAGCGCCGGTGGAGGTCCAGTCGACCAGAAGAAGGGCTCCTCCAACTCAATCAAATGGAAGTGGGCGCCTCGTTCCCAAGGTTCCGTTCAGATCGACACTGGAAGCCTTGAGCCTGGTAACTACACGGCTTACTTCCTCGCTAACAATGGTTACACGTGGCTGGCGGAACCGCTGCAGGTCATCAAGGGCCGTGAGTTTGGTGGAGACGTGAGCTTTATCGTGACTGATGTCTCACTTCCTAATGCCCGCGCCGGTGATAAGTACTCCCACAGCATCAGTGGTCTTGTGCGCGGTGGAAGCAGTGATGTGAGCTTTTCAAGCGAGGGCTCCAACGTCGACTGGATCAAGGTCAGCTCTGATGGTATCATCTCTGGAACGCCTACCTCCAGCGCCGGAGAAGCCGTCGTTACCATCCGTGCCACCGGTACTGATTCCGCCTCATCCGCTGTCTTCACCATCAACGTCGCTGGTTCTGATGATGCTCTTCTGAGCCAGCTCAAGGTCCTCTCTCTCAACATGTGGAACGGAGGTACCGGTGTCACAAACTACCACGACAAGCAGGTCAAGTTCCTCGCTTCGTCCGGCGCCGATGTTGTCGGTATTCAGGAAGATCAGCAAGGTCGTCACGTCCCTCGTCTCGCCGATGCCCTCGGCTGGTACCACTGGTCCAGCGGTGGTGATGTCGGCATTCTTAGCAAGTATCCCATTACCGCGGATTACGGCGTCATCAGCGGGCCTGCCCGCTCTGGTGGCGTCAAGATTGCCCTTGACGGCACTAACAAGGAAATCAACTTCTTCGTCGCTCACTTGGGCTACACTCCATATGGTCCCTACGACACATGCTTTGATCACTACCCCGTCGACAAGATCATCGAGCGTGAGGCTCAATCCGGTCGCACACCTCAGATGAAGGAAACTCTTGAAGGCATGAAGAGTCATCTTGACAACGCTGATGACACTCCCGTTTTCCTTGTTGGCGACTTCAACGCCCCATCCCACCTCGACTACACCGATGGTCTCAAGGAGAAGAACTGCGGCTACACCGGTATCAAGTGGCCTACATCAGTCCTTCCCGAGGAAGCAGGCCTCATCGATTCTTTCCGTGTCGCTCATCCCGATCCCGTCAAGGAGCAGGGTATTACCTGGTCTCCCATCTACATCTGGAACGGTGGCCGACGCCGACCTGAGCCCCTCGATCGCATCGATTTTGTGCTGCACAAGGGCAAGGGTCTCAAGGTGACTGACTCTCACACTGTGGTTGTTGGTGAGCCCAAGCCTCAACCCAACCACAAGGACAACGAGTGGTTCTCTGACCACCGAGCTGTTTTGACGACTTATGAAATTTAAGGATGGGATTCAACGTCTATCTATCGAAACGACCTCAACGACGTTAACGAATAAGTATAAACAAATAAATCAAATAAATAAATAAATATTCTTCAACAAAATTAATCAGTGTCCTGCAAACATAGTTGGTGCTTTGAAGATCGAGATCTGTATATGAGTATCGGTTAGCAGATGCTCAATCTTCCACAATACAAGGGCCAATGGTCAAGTGTCATCACTTGAAAGCTTATTTCTCGCGTAGCTTGCTCATCTCGATGAAACAAGCGGACATGTCTGACGCCGAGTGCCAAGCCGTTTCACCAAGGGTAGAGTGTGCCATGTTCACGTTCACTTGGTTTCTATGATCTCTGCAATACAGTCCGACAACTCTCGTAATGAATCATTTCTCGTCAATTTTATTTCGTTATTTTTTAGTTCCTAGCATCCTAAAGAATGGAAGTCCCGACGAAACACCATCTTCTCCAAGCACCTTAGTTTTCCGTCGGCGAAGAAATTCGCAAACAAAAGAAAAGACCAAAATCATCGTCATTATCTTACAGCATAAAACCCGGGCATCTAAAATTGTCTAAATAGGTTCGCCCTCTCCTTCGCACGCGTTTCATGTCTCGTTGTTGAGCTTTTTTCCTAAACACTTTTGACGTCTAAGCGAAGGCGCCAACGACAGACATACCAAAAGCTGAACAAGTTAGCGAATGCACGGACACTTGAGGTCAAGAGAATGCTTACCGCCAAGGAAGATCCAGCACATGGCACCGATCTGATCCTTCTTCTTCATGACATGTTGGGCCTCCTCAGAAAGGAAATCCTCAACCAAGAGGTTGACAAGAGCAGCGTAAATCAAAAGACCGGAAGAGCTATGTTGAGTTAGTAATTGCTGATGAAATTTGCGTAACCACAAAAACTTACATAGAGTTGAAAACTCCAACCATGATCAAGCCCATCTCACCCTCAGGGTCATAAGAGTTTCGGCTAGCAATTCCAATAGCTTGTCCAATTGGCGCCGTGCAACCAAAAGCAAAGACAAGCAACCAGGGTCGGAAACTGCCTTTGGGGTAAGGGACAGCGGCGATACGAGATCCGAGACCAAGACCTTCAAACATTTGGTGGAACATGATGGCAGTCAGAAGAACGACTAGACCGTCGGTGGTCATGGCAATGGTCATTCCGACAAAGACGGAGTGGAAAAGGATACCACCTTCGAGAAGAGTGATGTTGGTCGACATTCGCTTGAACGTCTCCTGGTCAATCGATTGGCTCTCCTCATCAAAGTAGGATTGGGTGACTTCGGCATGAGGCTTGGAATCGATGGTGGCTTGCGAAGAGTATTGGGTCTCCTTGATCATCTCCATCATCTCGGAGCGCTGTCGGACGTATTGCTCGTAGAAGACGACGAACCAGGCGGGCATGGTAGAGTTGCTGTCATCATGCGAGTAAGCGTGGGGCTTGTTCTCCTTCTCGTACATCTCACGAGCCATTGCCTTTTCGTAAGAAACCTCGTCATCGGAATAATCGCTGTTGAAGGAGTCATTGCGGTTGTGGCCCTGGGATGGATCGGGGAAAGGACGCTGAGGACGCTGGGGACGAGGAGGTGGCGCGATGGTGATGGCCTCGCCTGTGGGACCACCGTGAGAGTGACCACCGGTTTTGGCGTTGAGGTAGAGCTCTACCATGAAGAGCATGAACATGGCAGTCATCATGATTACACCAGGCATGGCGGGATAGATGTCGGTGAAGAGATCGGGAAGGCAGGGATTAGTGAGAGATCCAAAGGCTGTGGGGAGCAACTACAAGATATCCGCATTAGCCATGTTCTAGTTTATAATAACTTCATGTCAACTCACATGAACGAATGCAGTAGCAATCAAAACTCCAGTACCGAAATGCTTGCAAGCAAAAAACACCTTGGGAGGCATCTTGAGCCACTTGATTCTCTTGGCAGCGACAGGAAAGCCGGCGCCGAGACAAGAGACAGTCAAAACAGCAACTATTCCACATTGTTAGTCTATCAAAAAGAAATGGGTCTAGATTGAAAAATCCGGGGTAGTTGGCCAACTTACAAAGACCACCAACATGCATGCCAAGATTGTACTCTTCAACACCACCCTCCGCTCCACATTGAGGCTTGGCTGACTCCATTTTGAACGATAGAAACTAGAGAAATATTCGAAAGTATCGTCGTGACGTAGTAAACAGAGAAAAGAATTAAAATTATTTTCTCGAGGAAAAAAAGAACAAGGAAACCAGTTCCTTGTCTTGGCGTGTATGAGAATGGAATTAATGAATTTCTGAATAAACAGGAACCCACAAGAGGATAATAATGTTGAATAAACAAAAAAGATCCTCAAAAACGAAAGGAACGAAATTCACTCCAATTGACATACAAGGAAACAGTACAAAGGAAAACAACCAGGTACCAGCCTAGATGCAAACAGAGAGCGTAGAGTATCGAGAGAAAGAAAAGGGCCTCCACTTCAGAACGCACAGCCGTCTATAAGTATTCTTGGCGAGTTGATAGTGTTTTATTCTTTGCCGTTATAATAGACTATTTTAAGGTTGTGAGGCAAAATGTGATGCAAAACCTACAACGTCTTGTGTCAGACTTCCCGCGACAGGGTCCCCCTCAACGAATGTTACTATGGTGTTTCAACTCGCTACATACAGCCATTTTCTTCTTCTCTCTCTATTGCTAGCGCAATAAGTGCCGTTCTGGACCATGGGGGATCTCTGCAACCCTAGTTCTTATCTCGGAAAAATAATTATCGATCACTGACTCAATTGGTCGCCCTCGCGTCTCGAGATACTCGCGAGATCTGCGGGTTTCGTGTTTTAAGCTTGAACAATAAGGAAAAGATCTCTCCGTAGCACCAACAAGGGGTCTTGCATATATCCACCTTTACGTTTTGTCATTAATGCTCAATGCGCGGATGGAAACGTATCCGGAGGACCCTTTCTTTCTGTTGACGTCTCAGTCTTTGGTGATCATTGTCTTTTTCTCTCTGGGGAATCCCTTCTAGCCATGTATCCTAGCGCAAACGCATGCAAGTGATGATAACTGAATATCTTCACACTCCACTGTCGACTCCAGGGTTCATCAGCTTTTCCCACTTCCCGCTGTTGAAGCAGGTGATAATCCACAGAGAAACAAAAGCCCCATCTCGCGTAATGTCCTCCAAAACAGTTTCTGAACCCCCCCGCGACTCGTAAGACTCCAGTGATATTCCTATATTTTAACCTTTTACGCTGCCGTTCTCGGATACTCGAGCCGCGCCTTTGTCTTGGCGTACTCTTGTTTTGTCTTATCACGACTCACATATCGTTTCTGCAAGATCTGATACTGCGAAAAGGCTTGGCTGTACCGTCCGGAAATCCGCTTATCAAATCATGTTTTGTGTCTGCCAAGTAAACATTTAGTGAATTCAGATGAACTGTGAGTTGCGATGGGAAATATTTGGAATATTTTTGGTGACGGTTGAGCCCCTGCTTGCTGGCCGGTGGCGCGTAGTCCTGATACTCCACATAACCAGGATACAATATCCCACCTGGAGTAAACACCTAGATAGTACTGCTGCTTATTAGCCAAGACTTTCAGAGTCCAATTTTAGCACTTCAGGAGTTTTCTCTCTCTGTAACGACTTTCTGCAATTCTCTTTGCCGCTTAGCTGTTCTCATCGCAACTCCACACGACTATTGATTGTGACACCGAAACAAGTAAACATTCTCGAGTTTTGCATCATTCCTCGGCTATCGATCCGTGATCAGCTGAGTCTTTGTCTCAACGCACAAACATTCTCCACGTCTTTGCAGCCGCGATATCGTGCCGCGACATTACTGTAACGCAGGGTGTCGGCATTCAACTTGACCCACTGAAAGAATTACGCAAGACAAATACCTTATGGTTTTGTCTTTTGCTGCGGATCCAACAGCCCTACTTTTTCACAACCCTGCTGAGTCGTCTATTAGAGATCTAGAATTACCTTGATACCATTTACCCTGCAGTTGGATGTGAATTGAAGCCTTGTACATTCATAGTGATAGGGCTTAATCATTACAGTCACTCATGTCGTCACTGTACGCGAACTATGAGAATACGAAAAACGACAAGAATATAACGACACACACGACCAAAACTCTGCCGGACTAATTGACGAATGAGTAGGGATCATCTATAAAAATATACATGGCTAGAATCCAGTTCTAAAGATGTTTGCTTGCTTGCATCCTCTTGCACCAGCGCCCAGCCCGTGTTTCTAGACAGCTTCACTTGGCAGAAACAGACATCTTGACTCGTTGCACAACTCATCCTCCTCACTCTTCATCTGTTCTCTTCCTTGTAAAACACACAATATAGCCGCTCTGACCAAGCAAACACTAGATCGTAAACCCCTGCCGTCTGCGTGCACCATAGCGACTTGGCGTTATATCCGCTTCGACAAAGACTGCAGCATACCATGCCTCGCCTGACACTCGACCTCAACCTTATTGGATAGAACAAACTCAATTGATTTTATTCTAGGCTCACACATGTCGAGTATCTCTTTGTTTTCCGCTTACTAACTTTCCTCGACATTAAACTTTGACTTTCTGAATGGGTGTACTGTCTCGGGAGATGAGCAGCCGTTCATAGATCTGCCACCACTAGCTAAGGCTGATACCCATGATTGTAAATTGCAACATAACAGTTGAGACATCACATAACTCGCAGCCTGCATTTTTTGCCCAGTATGGACAATATGGCTCGTTGGGACTTTTGAGATGCATCATGCTCCGCTGTTATCCACATTCTGTTTAGAGAATCTCAAGTCACAATCTTGGTGGGGAGCGTGGCAACACAGAGTCGTAAAGAACAGACCTATTTCCTATTGTTGATATATTGAACTGGTAGCCCACTCTCTTGCATAGTAGATTGATAAGAGTAAGTATTTGTCCAATCGCAACAAAGAGTTTTACTTCAACGCTCGGAATGTGGGATGTCGACAAGGGATGCTAGCCAGCTAAGGATATATCATGTCATCCGCTTCGGCACAGATGTTGAAACGTCAACTGCTTCAAACCGAGTCAGAAAACGTGGCCCGCTTCCACGTCACTGAATTCTATTTTTCTTCCATCATGTTGGAGTTCTAGTATCCATTATCGTTCAAACACATCTAGATCTATCCAAATCTACATTCGCTTTTTGCAAAGAGGTTCTCCAACCGCGATTGGAGACCAATATCCTTCTTCTCTCTCAAGATGAGTCTCTCATCTACACCACAATTTTTATGTTTTGACGTGAAACTTATTCGGTGAAGGTTCAGATAAAGCCCAACATATTCCGTCTTGAACAACCGTGTCCCACCTCGCCGAAGCAGAGAGCTTATCTTCATATGACCGAAATCCATGCGGTAGCCCGACAAATAGATTGACATCAGTCGGAACCCTACGTCGTACCGTCAGTCACTTTATTCTCAACAAAAGCAAGCTACTTACCCAGCTTCCGTCAACATCTTGGCATACAAAAGCCCTTCATCTCTCAGAGGATCCAAGCCAGCTATTCCAATCACACTCGGCGGCATGCCTTTGACCTGTTCAGGCGATGCGTTACCAGGGTTGATTTTCAAATCATTGACATCTGGGTTCTTGATATTGAGAAGACTTGTGAACCAGCGGAGTTCGGCAAGTGAAAACATCGGTGCAAACTCATTCTGCTTGTAGGATGATATAGACGGGTCTCTCATCTTCTTCAGCTGTGGTTCATAACAGTCGACGTGTGCTAAACATGGTATCATGAGGATTTGGCCAGCAATGGGTGGTCTATGATCCGATTTTCGATTGAGATGTCGTTGTAGGGTAAGAGATGCAGCCACCCAGGCACCCGCTGATATTCCACCAAGAATGACTTTGCTAGAATCGCATTTGAGCTTGCCTATGTTATCGTGGGCCCACTCGAAAGCGTCTTCGGCATCGTTCCATTGCGTGGGATACGTAAACTCCGGAGTATGTCTGTAGTTGACGTTGAGAACTACGACTTTGGAACCGATAGCTATTCGAGCGCATATCGCATCCTCAGAGTCGAGTGTGCCGTACATGAAGCCGCCACCTTGGAGATGGATGTATAACGGGAGTACTTCATCTCCGGTGGCTTTGATCGGTCTGTAGCTGCGCAGTTGTACATTGCCCCCGTTTCGGGAAGCAACTGAGTGATCTTGTTTCTGAACTTGGGGTCCCAGCTTTATCATTGACTGCCTCACAATGGCTTCTCGTTCCTCGTTGGCCAGTCTGACCACATCACCAAGGGGCATTTCGGGCCCGGCTACTGCTGGGAGAGTTTGTTCCAAGGCGAGCCATTCTTTGCAACTATCTCCATAATTCGAAAAGTCGGACATTTTGCATAGTGATACGATGAAAAGAGTCAAATATGTATGAGTGAGGGCCGAGTTCCGGGCCGAGGGTATTCATTCATGACCCACTCGACTAATCAAGTGGATACACCAATGGCCGGCCCTACAGTTAATTTACAAGTAACAAGCCCTCTAAGGGCTTATTCGGGCTGCACGGAGGCTGTTTTTTATATAACATCTAATGAGAACATAGCTCTTAGATTCTGAGAATATCTCACTACTACCTAATACTGGTTAATAACTACTTTTAATAGCCTAATTATTATCAGAGATTAATTATGTAGTTTTGATGTGCCAGCTGATAGAAACACCACATAAATCCTTGCAAATGAAGCACATCTCCGTGGTCGTAACGAGTTGCGCACCATCATAATCTTGTCATCCTTCTCATTAAACGACACGTTTCGCCAGAACAACACCCTTCTGCTGACCAAATGACCCAGCATTAGACCAGATAGTGCAATAAGGTCGATCGACTGTTGTGATATAATTGACGCCGACACAACCAGGCGAGTCATCACAGTGATCCAGGCATTCAACGAGGGTATTGGCAAAGTAGATGCTTCCGATTGGTGTGGTACTGCCAGCGAAGCTGTCGCAGTAAACCTCGTATTCATTGCTGAAGCCAAATTGAGGGCTCTCGATACTGCAGGCTGGCTCTTCCGGAGCGGCACTGGTGGTTGTTGCGAGGGCAGTTGTTTCGGTCGCAGTTGCGGTAGTCAAGGCGGTTGTGGTAGTGGCTGTCTCGGAGATAACGAGAGTGGTGGTTGCATCAGTGGGACGGCATGGTCCAGCACTAGCTCCAAGAACGAAAAGGCCAAGAGAGCCTACAATGACGTTGAGTTGAACCATCTTAACGAGTGACTGAAGTAAGTTTGGAAACTATAAGAATAAAAGAATGAGGAAAACTAGAACGAGAAAACATTGGCTCTCACTTGACTTTTAAATGACAATAACCTCTAATTTTCAGCTCAAGTGGGTTGTCGGTTCACTATTGGAAGACTATTGACTATAGCGCGGCGCTAGAATGCCTAGAACAGCGCTATTGATTTCCGGATTAAACCCAGCCAGGGTTCATTTTATTCGTGACGCTAGTCCTGTACGTACGTACTCGGGCTTGAGGCCTCGGTACCTATCTTATTCTTCGCTGAATTGCTGTATTATTGGGTTTGTACTCTAAAGTGATCCTGACCATTGAAGATTGGAATGTAAGTGTACCACTTGGGTCTTGTTATAGAATGCAAGTTGCCATGAGAATTAAAATGGCCAATCTTTAGGTATCTTGCATTTTCAACCTCTCTCACATCCCTGCTACCAGTTGACCCAATGCGTTTCTAATATATAGATAGAAGCCAGTGAGCACGACGTATGATGGCTGGGTAAAATTGAGAAAGACCCTAGAACTCATCAAACCCAAAAAGATCATCAAAAACCATCAGATCCTGGCCTATAAATTGTCCTCCATCAACTCCAGGTTGGCTAAAGCCGAGTTGAGAGACATCTTGTTGGGGTGGTATTGGGAGGTCTCCATGCGCCAAGGTAGAAGGTGGAAACACGAAACTATCCATGATCTGGTCGACGTCAAAATCTGTGAGTGCTACGTCGCCATTACTTTGAAAGTTCATGGCTAAGTCAGCGTGTCCATTTGGTACAATTTCTTGAAAGTTCAGACTGTTGGGCATATTCCCCGTCATGATTGTCCCGTCAGGAGCAGGATTGGCCGTCACAGCTTCGCGGGATTCATCATCATGACAATTGATCGGTTTCAGAGCAACAAAATCTCCAACTTGCACATTCAATCGCTCCATCAGCTCCAGCAAGATTTTCATCGTTCGTTTAGGCCCATGACTCCATGCCTGTTGAATGTTTAGGATTTCCAAGCACGATCTAAGACATATGTGTGCTTGGGATCCCGGACCTCTCTGTGCTGCCATGCGAGCATGTATTGTTGCACTGACGTACGCAGCGTAGGAGATGAAATAAGGCGGTGTCTTGAGACAAAAGTGTTGCGCATAAATGTGCAGAATATGGTGCAGTTCCAAAGCGGCGTGTCCACAGTTCAAGAACGCTTCTGGAGCTGCTGTATCCGAGACTGAAATGAGATGGCCCTCTGAGAGAAACGGTCGATAGATGAGGATTATCAAGGAGTTATATAATGCCCTGGAATAGTCAGTATGATGTTCAGTGTTACAGCGAAAAGCTTACATTAGTGACAAGGTGTGAGGAAGAAGGTCCGGATTGGCAGCATCATCAAGGCGAAATCGCAAATGATCGGGCAAGCTCTCTTTCCAAGACTCAAGTTGGCTATGAAGGTCTTGCGCAGATTCGAGCAAGTCATTAGCGTCTTGAGTGGCACTTCTCTCTGCATAAAGAGTGCACAGAATGCGATCCATGACAACACTAAGCTTGCACAGATGCTCGAGTGCTGAGACACCATGGGTCGGGCTGCCAGCAGCCCTTGGCTTTGCTGAGAATGTACGATCGGTGAAGTCCTCTAGCTCTTCATATTCGTCAAGGAAAATAATGGGTACTGCAGTGTCATGTTCACGTAGTCGCGTTGGTCGGCCCTGATAAATAGACTGAACTTTATCCAGTACTTTTCAAGTCAGTCAAATTCTTTTTTTGGTGCCATAGTAAAGCTTACTGAAAGCAGCCCAGAACACGCGTCTCTCGATTTCCGTATCTTCGGCAGAGGGTCTCTTTAACGATTTGCGAGCTGGTCCATCGATATGGAGCCCGAGGTCGATCATCATGTTGATGGCAAGACCCATGTAGTGCCATGACAAACTTCTCTCATTGCACCATGAGAACAAAGAATCGGAAACGACTAGCAACGCCTGTATAGTAGTTATATCGCTTTTAAACAGAATATCGGAGCCACTACCGTGTAAGATCTGCTCGAATTTGGCGCGATATCGACGACCGGTGGCGTTCACCTCGTTGATGTTGCGGGCAGCCGCTGCCTCTGCTGTAAATCGTGAGCCAGCAAATAGCATGGCATATAGAAGTAATTCAGAAAAATATGGACCATTTCTTGGCATATCACGCATGAAAGCAGGTCTGTAAACTATGTAATGTTGGCGATTCCAAAAGTTGAGGAGCAGGTCCATGCCGACGTCGGGATCGACATCTCGAAAGTCGAGCTTTCCCAATCTGCGGTTGACACCCTCCAGTTGTCCTTACAAAATTTCAGCGCACATATAGACACGGATCTGTAAAAGTGCGAACTTACGTTGACGTGTTGCTTCGGCCAGAAGTTGATTCTTTATCAACAGAGTGACAGCTTCGTTGCCATGTCCATCAGAAGATTTCGAAGGGTCTGCACCAAATGTGCCACCTGCAGGACCGTGAAATGCACTATCCTCAGATTGCCCAGTCGTGGTTGGAGAATACGTTAATGACACTGGAGTGATGACTGATGCCTCTATTTGGTTCGTTGTCTCGACCATCGTAGTTTTTCCAGGCGTATCTTTACAAGAGGTCTTGTTCTCATCACTTGACATAGAGCTGTTTAAGTTAAGCTTCTCTCTCAAACGAGCAATCTCTTGTTCAAGCTCGTGTATACGAGCGTTAGATGGCCTGCAGACCTATCAGCAAATCCCTGATATCGGCTGTACCAAGACGACTCCACCTGACTTGTACACTTCTTCTAGTATACATGCACTCCATGTTACGAATCTGACAATTCTCACACTTCGGTTTTGCATTATCGCAACCCAACTACGTTGAAGCACATTAACAATGGCATTGTCGCACATTTGTGTTGATCAACGTACCTTTCTCCTGCGACAGAAGTCGCAAGCAGCAGAGGTCCTCTGAGATCGTGGGCGGGATGTTACCATTGTGATAACTCGGTAGCCAAGGGTAAGAGGTTGTTGACACTAAAGGATGACACTCAATCAAGGAATTGTGGTGAGATTGAGGCAATGACGAAACTGAGATCAGAGTTAAATCCGCGCAATTTCCAGCCAGTGGAGATAAGATAACAGGAAACTGAAGATCCAGTCTTTGGCTTTGTCCATTGTGTTTCTGGCTACCGTAAAGCCCTTTGTTTGCTTAGGCTAAGATTCTTGGCCTTCATGCTAGCGCCCAGCAATGTAATGCTCTCCGCTGAATTCATGTTTTTGCTGCATGATCCCATTCCTGACATGGATGTTCGCAATACAATCCTCAATTCGCAGTATAACGAAAACTATGCGCTTAGAAAGCCAGTACTAGCCATAGTATTGGAATGCCAGCTGCGCCAAAGGTACCAAAAACAAGGGCCTTTATCGTCAAATAACAGTCACATAGGTATATATTTTACCAGCACATAGATCATCCATAATAAAGCTATTCGTAGATTAACAATAAGATAGATGTTAAGTCCGTTGAAGAAATCTTGCGGTTTGATGAGGCAGCCTATTGGCCGAGTCTGAGCCCTTGCAATTGTTGGCTGTGTTGCCAGCAGGCCTTACAAGGCAGATTTGCAGGGGGCATTTCAAAAAGTGATGCTGTCGCTCGCAGTCTGATTTCACTTTTCCTTCCTGCATCATCACCTTCCCTTATCGACAAAAATATAACGTCCTTGTCCATGTCACAAAACCTATCCGAGCCTTTGGGCATCACGAAACTTGGCGACTCGGGGTATCAGGGACGCGGAATTGTGCAGTCTATGGCGCTTTTATCCTAGAGTGCGCGATATACGGACTAACATGAACCGCCGGCGGAATTCTTCTCCCAGTAATGGTGTTTCTCACCAGGCAAAACGGCAGAAAGCCAGCACTCGAGGTTTTGAGAATGACGTTCTATATGACCGCTACACTGTTGCTTGGATCTGCGCGTTATACATCGAAATGGCTGCTGCACGCGCTATGCTTGACAAAGAACATAATGTTCTCCCCCGAAAAGGCAATGACATCAACTCATACGTCCTGGGAACCATGCAGGACCATGGCATCGTTATAGCATGTTTACCTGCGGATCATTATGGAACAAACAATGCCGCAATCGTGCTAAGCAACATGAAAAACACTTTCCCCAAGATCAGAATTGGTCTGATGGTGGGGATTGGTGGCGGGGTCCCTACCAAGGCCGATATACGACTTGGGGATATTGTAGTAGGTACCAGGGTCATGCAGTCTGACCTAGGAAAGACGGTGAATGGCAAACTTCAGAGGACAGCAATTCCCAAAATTCCCGACAGCTCCATCCGTACAGTCGTCTCAAATTTGCGATCGTGGCATGAGTTGAACTGCAGTCGAGTTCCGTTGGTTTTGAAAGATAAGATGCGCGAATACCCTGCCTATTGGCTCCCAGACGAGCCGGATCGCCTCTTTCAACCGTCATACAGCCATGAGGATACGACATCTCCTTGTGACGAATGTGATCAGTCCAAGCTTACAGTTAGAAAGACAAGAAGTTCAACTGACCCTGTCATTCACTACGGGGCCATCGCTTCTGGCAATCAGGTCATGAAAGATGCAACTAGTCGCGACGAGATCGCTCGGGAGCTAGATGTCATTTGCTTCGAGATGGAGGCTGCTGGGCTGATGGACATCATGCCATGTCTGCCGATTCGTGGTATATGCGACTATTCAGACTCCCACAAAGCTAAGGGATGGCAACGCTATGCGGCAGCAACAGCAGCAGCTTATGCGTATGAGTTCCTGGGGGTTTGGGTGGGAGATATACAACCCGTCGAAGCTCATTACCCACTGTACCAGAGTGAGTAGTCCCAAGCCTATCCCAAAGAGTTAACTTGGTGCCCAAGCCTAGTATGTACCGTCGCTGATATTCCACAGCTGAAAACTTTGCAACGACTGGGCGGCGTGAAGAGCTTCTGGATGCCCTGGACTTCGAGAACAAAGATTCTCGTAAGACCACTATCAAAGACGCTTATTTCAAGACTTGCAAGTGGTTTATTAGTCATCCCGACTACATCGCGTGGACCAATTTGCAGGAAATGCCAAGACATCACGGCTTTCTTTGGATCAAAGGCAAACCAGGCGCAGGAAAATCCACTATAATGAAGTTTCTTTACCAGGAGACAAAGGGAAAAGATTGCAATTCCCAAACCTTAACAGGATCCTTCTTTTTTAACGCTCGAGGAGTAGAGCTAGAGAAGACTGTTTCTGGCATGTTTCGGTCTTTGCTGCTACAACTTTTCAAGGGATTTCCTGACCTTCAATACGTCTTAGACAACCCTGAACTGGTCCCTCCAAGTCAGAAGAGTTGCCCCCCACTGAATACGCTCAAAGACATTTTTCGAAAAGCAGCTTTAAACCTAGATCAGAGATCTTTCACTTGTTTTATAGATGCTCTCGACGAGTGTGACGAACAACAAGTAATGGACTTGATCGAATACTTTGAAGACCTTACCGAGCAGTGTGCTGAAAATGGTGTGCGTCTTCGAATATGCTTCTCTAGTCGCCATTACCCATTCATCGACACCAGTCTGGGTCTTTGTCTCATTTTAGAGAACCAGATGGGTCACACTGGCGACCTCGAGATGTACATAAAAACACATCTTCGAGTCAGAGACCCGAAACTTCTTACAGAACTCCAAAGCACAATGCTCGAGAAAGCTTCGGGAGTTTTCATGTGGGTTGTTCTTGTTGTTGAGGTATTGAATCGTGAGAATCGTCGTGGTCGGCTTTCCCTAAGAACCAGACTCGAGGAAGTCCCTAGCGACTTAGGTGAGCTATTTAGGGACCTTCTAAGGAGAGACAAAACCAATATGGAAGAATTTCTACTTTCTCTACTGTTGACCTTACTTAGCGAGCGACCACTCACCCCAGGAGAATATTATCATGCCCTCTGGTCAGGCCTATCATTAGAGGGATTAGCAGACCTTGACCCTCCGGACATCGACACATCGGACGCCGATGATTGCTTTGAACGATGTGTGATCAGCTCATCGAAAGGTCTGTCTGAGATCACCAGGGCAGAGTTTCCTACCATCCAGTTCATACACGAGTCGGTTCGCGATTTCCTCATCAAAGATAAGGGACTCTATGGGTTATGGCCCGAACTTGGAGCGGACTGGGAGAGTTCTGGTCATGAAAGACTGAAGCTCTGTTGCCATTCTTACCTTGAATTTGTCAGGACTCAAGCTCGTCTATCGCAGTCAGATTTCGACAAGGAGAAGTACCCCTTCCTGAAATACGCGAGCCAGTTCGTTCTATTCCATGCCGAACATGCTGGAAATGCTGTTTCCCAGGAAGCCTTCTTGACTAATTTCTCCACTCCTACCTGGGTCAGCATGGCCAATATGTTTGAGATTTTCCCGCTGCAGGGATACACTCCCGATGTAACCCTAGCTTATGTTCTTGCGGAGAAAGGGTATTCTGGTCTCATACGGACATTGCGAAGGGCCAATCCCGATCTCAACATCGACGAACCGGTTCACGAAGAAAGTTATGGATATCCGCTCATAGCTGCTATGGCTCTAGGACATAAAAGAAGTGTGATGGCTATATTGAATTTGTCGTCACCGATCTTTGATGGAACTGACATCACGGAAACATTAACATTTAAATTCGGTGCTGCAGGTGCAGGTCACACTCCATTGTCCTGGGCATGTGAGCATGGTCACCTTGGCATCGTCAAGTTTCTTATCTCAAAACCTGATTACAAACACAAGAATCTTGAACATCCATGGACACCACTCATGCTCGCTTCAAAGAATGGCCATATCGACATTGTGAAATTTTTGATTGGAGACGGGGTGGACATCCACACAACCATCGGGAAAGAAAATGCCATCTCGCTCGCATCAGCAAACGGTCACGTAGGGATAGTCAAAACACTACTAGATGCGGGAGCAGACCCTCATTTTTCTGGTGTCAGGAATTCGTCTCTGCTGTGCCTAGCTACGAATAACGCCCATGAGGAAGTGGTGAGGCTCCTTTTGGAAAAAGGAGTAGACGTCAACAGAGAGGATCATGATGACTTGACACCACTTCATTTTGCTGCACGTCGAAATGGATCTGTGACAACAATGGAAGAGCTCCTCAGATACGGAGCAGATATGAATGCCCAATCCAAATCAGGTACAACATGTCTCATGGAAGCTGCAGATTCGGCCGGATTTGAGGAAATCGAGTTTCTACTCAAGAATAAAGCAGATGCCAATGCTCGCGATCATTCAGGCAGAACGTACATCCACCACCTTTGTTATCGTTTCGATTTTCCACCTTTCGTTGACCGCCTATTCGAGATTCTCAACGTGTTCAAGGCTGACTTGAACGCTCGCGATGATGGAGGCAACACACCTGCGCACATTGTGTGCCAAAATTCCAATACGAAATCACCTTTCTTTGTCCAATTCCTCCGCCAACCTGGTATAGATCTGAATGCCCAGGATCCCAACGGAAAGACACCACTACATCTTATATCGGAACGGGTTTGTTCTTGGTCTAATTCTTTTTCAATTATGGAAGTGTTGATAAAATCTGGCGCGAGTGTAAATGTTGTAGATAACAAAGGTCAGACACCATTGGATGTCGCAGTCGCCACTAGGAATTCCTTCGTTGCTAAGGTTCTTATCAAGAGAGGTGGGATTAGACGTATCACCTGATGTCCTTGATGGCGACTATCAGGGACATGTTACAGATAGATAAATCACGAACATTGGCTGCTAAACTGCCATCCCAATTCAACCATTGTAGATGTTGTCTATGTAACTATAAGGCTGCAGGGTTCTATGGATCTATATACAAATGTCAGCCTCATGCTCCGATTGGTGCCGAGCCAGGGCAAACGTAAGCCCGCCTAAACTCCGCGGATAACTTACGGGGCCCGGAGCTCATCTTTTAGCTTACCTTGCTCCCCACTAACGCAGCTATGATGGACCTGAAGATGATCCATTCTCAAAGCGAGAGGTTTTTTTCTTCCTCTTACTTAAACTCTCCTCTTTACACTTTATTGTCGAATTTTATTTCTTAGACATTATTTTTTCTGGCATTATTTGTCTTTCATCTCATCTATTCCCGCGACCTCAAACTGGAGGCGTCTTTCCTTCTGTTCGCACCAGTCATAGCTGCGATAAACGCCACAAAGAGGGGCTCAAAACTCATTCAGCCTAAGACCGAAGACGTCAGCATTCGAGGCTCAGCAAGACATTGTCGCTGGTGTTGTAGACGGGACCATCGGACTTGAACATACACTCTCACTCAGAATCTATTCATTTCAATTGCAAAAATGAGTCGTCTCGCCGGTTGGTTCCGTTCGGGCACTGTGACCCCAGCCACAGATGCAAACAGTGATGCTGGTTCCATCTCGACCAAGGATAATATGGCCAGAGAAATGGAGGACATTGACGACGCTATGGCCTCGTGCGGTCTCATCATGAACGATGATATCGATGGTGCATGGGAGAGACTTCAAACGGGTGACTCGTCTTTCCACCAGCTTGGTCTAGCTGTCACTATCTTCATGCGTTCAGTGCTGGGTTTTGAGAAGGCGGTCATGACAGAGACTACCACCAAGCTGGATGAGTGTGAGGCCAAAGCGTGGGCGGACTACAAGAAGGCCCAAAAGCACGGGAAGGCTCGCGCGGGGAGTAAACTATACCCTCCCGGTACCGAGTTTGAGTTAGTTCGCGCCGAGACGCAGCTCATGGGTGCCGTGGTTGGTGTTCTACACGAGAGTCTAATCGATGCTATGAAGAGTTTCCTTAAGCTTCGCAAGGCATTCATGACACTCGATGCCATCATCGAGGCTGAGACCAAGACATTGGCTAACATGCCGCAAGCCACTTCCGAGGCATCATTGTCGGCCAAGCCAGTCACTGATGTGACCAAGAGTATGGAGAAACTCGACATTGAGTCCGCATCTGGTACCCAGACGCCTGCCAATGTCGACTCGTCGAGCTCTTCAAATGCAGGAACAAATGAAGACGAGAAGGTAGATGAAGGCGCACCACTCAAGGAAGCCAGGTCAAAGGCCACCGAGTCTGACTCGGTTCTTCTCGAGAACCCCCTGGACATTTTTGTCCACTCCGGAGCAAACATGTGCTTCGGTATGATCCTTCTCATGCTGACCCTCGTCCCTCCTGCTTTCACCCGTCTGCTCTCAGTTGTCGGCTTCCGTGGTGACCGCGAGCGGGGTGTCCGTATGCTTTGGCGCTCTACTGCCTACGCCAATGTCAACGGTGCCATTTCTGGTCTTATCCTGCTATCTTACTACAATGCTCTCCTCGGTGCAGTCGACATTCTCCCTGACGCCAAAGACTTTGACGAAGGCGCCGAGGTTGTCGGACCCCCTCGCGCAAAGTGCGAGAAGCTCCTCGCGTCCATGCGTTCTCGATACCCCGACTCTCGTCTGTGGCTCATCGAAGAAGCCCGTCTTCACAGCAACGAACGCGACGTTTCCAAGGCTGTCGATGTCCTCACTTCTGGGGGTGAGTCCAAGATGAAGCAAGTTACCGCTCTCAACAACTTTGAGCTCTCCCTCAATTCCATGGCCCTCCAAGACTGGCCCCTCATGCGGGACTCATTCATGCGGTGCCTCGAGCTCAATGACTGGAGTCATGCTCTGTACTACTATATGGCCGGCATCGCCTCTGTGGAGCTCTACCGTGACGCCGTAGCCGCGGGAGACGAGGACGAAGCCCGTCGTCAAAAGACCAAAGCCGAGGAATACCTCCGCAAGGCACCCGGTGTAGCGGGCAAGAAACGCTTCATGGCGCGCCAGTTGCCCTTCGAGGTGTTCGTGCAGCGCAAGATTCAGAAGTGGGAGGAGCGCGCTAAGAGCTTGAGTGTGGATCTTGCTGATGCTATTGGCGCGAGTCCCGCGGCTGAAATGAGTTACATGTGGAACACAACCAAGCGTATGGGCCCGGCCGAGCTTGAGAAGGCGGTGGGTGGGATGAGTTGGGAGAGGTGCACCGCTAAACCAGAAGTGGTTGAGAAGATCAAGTCCGAGATCGATGAGATGGGATCATGGGCTCTTGTCATGGCGTCACTATACAGGAACCAGAAGAAGTTTGTGGAGGCGAGGGAAATGCTGGAGACATATGTCTTGAAACACGACCGGTAAGTCGCACAACTTGCAGTAGTCAACACCAACTGATCATTTCAGATTTGCATTTAAAGGTCCGACAAAGGACGACTACGTTCTGGCTGCAGGAGTATACGAAAAGGGCGCCATTGCTTGGTCTGAGTGCTGTAACCCACCAGCGGGCACGCCCGAGGAGGTCGCAGCGTATCGACGCGAAAGGTACGATGAGTGTGTTAAGCAGATGGACGTCGCGAAGGTGTGGGAGGCGTTCGTGCTTGACACTAGAATTGGAATGAGGGTGCAGAGCGGCATCGAGACGCTGAACTGGTTTGCCAAGAAGATGGGATACAAATAGACGAGACAACAGCAATGATTGGGATGGGAGTTTGTCTACATAGAAGGGTTGCATTCACTTGACAAGAGACGGAAAACATTCACTTGGGTCGGGATGGAAAGATTATGAGATCAATGGAAGAATGAACTTATGATGGACGTTGACTAAGAAGCGCGCTTCGATCGCAGCCTTGAACTCCTTCTTCTGCCGCCTTCATCACTGTTTGCGAACTTGTCAATTCCTCCTTTGACAGCATTCATGCCACCATTCATTTTACTCGCCGATCTCTCTTTGACATGGTGCTTCTCCGCCTCGGCTTTCACGTCATCGAGAACATCACGTCCGCGACCAGTGCCATTCATCCAATCCAACAAACCCCATGCGCCGTAGTTGCAATCACCTCCACTGGCATAATGCACCGCTGTACGTCGTGTCATACCACCCATGATGATCCCGGGAACGATGCTATATCCTGACATGGCAAGAGTCTCTTCAGCTGTACATAGTGCAAGGAAGAGAAAGTATGTCAGGAGATGCGGGCGCAGCGCGATGGATGGCAAGTAGACGGGTAGAAAACGATGGAGAAGTAGTGGAATTGGGTGGTCCGCGAAGAGCTGAAGACTATATGGAGCCGCAGACCTCGCGTGGTTGTATTGCCGGTGATATTTCGCAATTGCGCCCTTTGAGTGTAGCACATTGCGATGGATATAATAAGTCAGTACCTCCCTTGCCGTCAGCATCAGCAGAATGTGCTTGGCTAGCTGCCACGGCAAAGGCAGTACCGATGCCGTCTTAAAGTCATCTTCTCCAAGGATATACTTGAAACCTAGACTCGACGCGCCCTCTGCCGCAGTCACAAGCGCCAAGTTAACAAGCACCAGCGCAATTTGGCGCGCGATAAAACGCCCATTTCGCTGCGGAAGAGAAGCGCGACCTCCAAGTTTGATCGACTCTGCGACACTAGGCACTGATGTGTCGAGGAGTAGTGTCAGAAGAGAAGGTATAAGAAACAGGACAACTCTTATGGCAAGTGTGCCAAGCACGCGAATGCGAAGAGATGTGTGGGACAGGACGAGAGTCGTCCATGTCATGTAGAAGAATAGTAAGTTTAGTGATGTAGACCATGATGCAGAGGCAGGCGAGAGGAGGTATGATAAGATGGGGAGGGAGAGAAGAACGTCCATGGCGAGGTGGATACGGAGTAGGTTAGTTGGTGGTGGTGATAGTATTTTTGGTGTTTTGGACTTGGCGTTGGCTAGTGGCGCATCACTCTCATCATGAACGGTAGATTTGTAAAGTTAAAAGGCGGCGGAGAAGAGTTTATCACCGCGTAGTATAGTTCACTGGGAGATCGTAAAAGGAAACTGTTCAGATTTTGCCATGACGTCGTAAAACTGCTTGATCCTGGAATATTCAACCTTGAACTTGGGGTAAGATTTGCGACAAGATAAAATGACGTAAGTGTGGCTGGTTATATCACAGCCACATGTGAATGCAACAGCCACAGAGAACCAGTGGACCCTACAAGCTGTCAAAGTGCAGTCATCTGATGGTAATCTATGGGGAGGGTTGAGTTTACGTTGTGTGGAAACGTGCGATAAAGGCATTGTTCTGTGAAGCCGTTGAACTGGGTGTTGTACTGGTGGCTGAGATATCCAGCCTGTTGGTTGAGTGCAGGTACAGTATATGCAACGGAGTACATGTATTGGCATGGCAATGCATCATGCAGTCTCTTGGCTATGCTGACAATAGGTAGATTGACATCCATTCAATGAAAACTGTCAGTTGTCATTTTCTCACAAGTCAGCAATCTCCAGACGGCTTTTCAGCTCAAGTTTTAACTAAAACATCCATCCACTGTGGATCATACTCGGGAGTCAGTGGAGTTCGGGTCATTAATTGGCCCCGTCCACTCCCCATGACCACGAGGATCTACATGTACAATGTCGATTACTTCTCTTGTTTACAATCCGTCTGGAATTATCGTTCGTATTAAGCTTTTATCTATAGATCGCCAAGTCATCGATTCTACTCTACATCGAGATAGAACGGCATCCAGAGGAATTGTAGATGGAATGTAAAAGTAGTGGAATGGCAATTGACAGGGATCTTGATTAAGCGAATGACAGACTCCTCCAGGGGAAAAAAGTTAACTTGACCTTTTCAGGGGTCTAACTAATGCTCAGGGGTTCAGTCTGGCAATTGCGAGGTGGGATAAACAAAGATGAAAAGCCGGAAACACAACACAAACAAGGCTGAAGATGAGAAATTATTGTGGTATTATCTGCAGTCTACCGTAGGATTGTAACAACAACTCGTTCTGATCTTTGTGGTGCAAACGATCTTTGACTGGCGATAACCTTTGGTTAGTTCCCCCTCAGGTTGGGCATGTTGAAACCATTCTTCCTCCAGATGGATACTCGATAGTGTTACAGTTGAATCGCCCACTACTACTCTATCCATTTTATTATCGTATTTGTGATAAAAAAAGTAATAATAATTATTGGGCTTCAATTGCAGCTTGCTACCTCGCTATTCATCTATAATAGATTAATTGATTGGCCCACTTTCCCTAGCCTCATCCAATAATTCTTTCTCGCCCTCTTCTTCTTCCATTCTCTCGCTTCTCCTCGTCAACCACGTTTGCGCGCCATCGAATTAATTACCTTACCTTTACCGCTTCAATCCTTGATCTCTTCCCTTTTTCCTCCTCCCCTCCCCTTCCTTTCTCCCTTCTTTCCTTCTACACGCGACAGCTGCACGGGAACCCACTTGGCTCCGAGACTGGATCCTTGGTAGTTATTACACGCCGCGGGAACGATCCACCATCACCATTTCCACCAACAAACTAATATCCCACGATATCTGCCTTCAATCCGAAACTTTTGCTCCATTTCATCCCTTTAATCAGAGGGTCGGTTAGTTGCGCAGCCACCCATTGTGTGCGCGAGACACGCATTATCGCCTGTTTTCTGTGAAACACGAAGAAAACCCTTTTGGCATCCCTTGACATCCACTTCTCAAATTCGCGACTGACTCAACGCCCTAATACACTACTCTAAATCGCCCAAGTCGGTGGCACGCAGAGGCCCCAGCCATGAATTTTGACTCGGCTGACGTCCCCCCTATCCCTACTCGTGCTCACGGCCATCACGCTCATGGATATACTCACTCGAGACGTCGTTCTCTTCAAGGCCCCTCATCATCGTCAAAGCGCGCTTCAAATGTACCACCTGCCAGTCCCGAAGTCATCTCCAACCTGATCAACAGTCTGAGCGTCATCTCTGCGCCTGCGACATCCCACTTTGAGGCATCTCCTCATAGTCTCTCATTACCAGCAAGTCCAGGCTACAGTCACGGCAGCTTCGGTGTCGACTACGGAGCCTTTCATCAGCCTAGCCTTGACGACCTAAGACAGGACCCCGTCTCCCTCGACGAACTCGCCGCTTTACCTCCCGTTATTCGCACATCGAAACCTCCCAGCGGATACTCTGCGCTAACCGCGACAAAGAGCCCCAAAAGCCCTCGAAGCCCGAGTCGTGAAAGTGGTGGTTTCCGATCCTTCATTCGGAATAGCACATCTCGACCTTCGTCCAAGGGATCCTCGCAAGCCTCCAAGAACGATGATACACAGAGCATAGGCAATCTCTCGATCGAACGTCGCTCCAGTGTGACACCCGAGCTGAATCACAAACAGTCGCACGACAGCTGGGGCAAGAAAACGTCAAGAAGCTCAAAAGGCCTGATGTACATGAGTTCTAGAGAGCGTCTGCGCGAGAAGGAAGCGGAGCGAAAACGAGTCTCTGGCGGGGTCTCCGCTTCATCATCAGGTGCACTGGCTGGCGAGAGTGTTCACAGCGACGGTCGCAACGACCCCTTTTTTGCCGAAACAGCGATTCGGGAGGAGTCTCAGTACGAAGTCCCAATTGATAGACCAATGAACGAGCCTTACGCTATCCCTACGCGAGGGTCAAGTCTGGCAAAGACGACTCAGCCGATACGATCGAGCGGAAGAAGATCAAGGCAGGATGGATCAGTGACTGATGTGATACCGGAAGGAGATGAACACACGAGACCTCGAAATCGAGAAACAGGTAGAAGGCAGCAGACGCACAGTGCACACCAATCGAGGTCGTCCACAAGATCGCCTGTCTATGGTCTCAAAGACGCCTCTCCTTCCAAGACTACCAGTGTCGCTGGCAGAAGCTTCCTCGACGTCAGTCGAGATGACGATGGTTTTACTGATGAAGAGGATGAAGGCGCGCCTTTCCCTGCTGTCGCTCAAAACAGAAAGCGAGACCAAAGTAACGACCGCCACGACCGCAGACGATCAGGACAACCAAGTCCAGCGCCAGCTGAAGGAGTCAAGGTGAAGCGCAGCAGCTCACGTCTCAAGCGCTTATCCGAGCCCTTAACCCACAAGGCCGAAGAACGAATGCGCGAATCTACTAGTCCTCAGCCGCCAGCCCACAACCAATCGCGCAATACCCACGATCGACCTCAATCAGCTGACTCTGTTGATGGTGCTGTCGACTCGTATCTATGCTCGCCTCGTTTGTCGCAAAAGATTCGACATCCCCAGACGGGTCGTGTCATTTCTTTCTCTGAAGTTGGTGATTCCGAAGGTTCGGCGGTTTTCTGCTGTGTTGGAATGGGCTTGACGAGATATATCACTGCTTTCTACGATGAGTTAGCATTGACATTGAAGTTGCGGCTTATCACCCCAGATCGACCAGGTGTTGGTGATAGCGAACCATACTCAGATGGAACCGCAACACCGCTGAGCTGGCCTGGTAAGTCTATTTTCATGCGCTCCATCGCCATGTACTAACTATAACAGACGATGTATATGCTATCTGCCAAACACTCAAAATCACCAAGTTTTCGATCCTCGCTCACTCAGCTGGCGCTATCTACGCCTTGGCCACTGCGCTCCGAATGCCTCAACATATTCGAGGCAGGATACACCTCCTTGCGCCCTGGATTCCTCCCTCCCAAATGAATGTCTTCGGCACTTCACAAGCTCTCCCTCCGACCAACGCTATCCCGACCGCTCAACGTATTCTTCGGGCGCTTCCCACGCCCATCCTAAAAGCTGCCAACAGCAGCTTTATGACAGCAACCAGCAGCTCCATAACAAGCTCATTACCTAAAACAGCAAAGCGAGGAAAGCGGAAGAACGGGGGGCGTGAAAGCACGGGAAGCACACGAAATGTCACACCGAGTATTGACAAGGAGAATTTGTATAACAAAGCCACTTCAAATGGGCATGGCGATGCAGATATGAACCACCCCGTTGCTTCAGAGAGTATGGACAGGATGAGTCCATCAAACGGTGACTCAGAGATAATTGCAGCGGCAGCGGACGCTATAGCGGATAAAGAACGCCAGATGAACTACGATCTCCGTCTTACTCACGCCATCTGGGAACTCGCAACAACAGGAGCAAATCCTGCCGTAGACCTTTTGGTCTGTCTTGAGCGACGCCACACCATCGGCTTCCGATACGTTGACATCACGAGACCAGTTGTCATCCACCATGGCAGCAGAGATACCCGCGTCCCTGTCGATAACGTCAAATGGCTTGGCAAGACTATGCGTCGCTGCGAAGTCAGAGTTCTTGAGGGCGAAGGCCATGGGCTCATGGCCAGCGCGAGCGTGATGGGCTCAGTGCTGATGGAGATGAGTAAAGAGTGGGAGGATTGGATGAAGGTCACAGGAGTCGAGGGGAAGAAGGACCGTGAGAGGGGGCGGCGAGGAACTCTTGTGCGATGAGGGAAATATTGCTATGCGATTTGGATAATGTCGTTTTGATACCCCAGGGAATATTACATCTCTGTATTCTTTTTTGATACATTAATCTTGAGGGCGCCATGTCCTAGTAATGTCTTTTACATATCATGGCGGTAACGCTATAATGACAACTTCTTAATGACACCACTCGATCTACGACCTTGTTTTTCTTCGAAGGCTTATCCTTCAGCCAACATTCGTGTCCAGTCAAACTTCCTCCATCCCTTCTTGAACCCCTCCACCCTCGGGTCGCCTCTCATCCACTTCCCTTGCTTCTTGATGATATGAGGCTCTGCATCGACAATACCACCCAGGACCTCTCGCGCAAAAAGGTCACCCTTGGGCCACCGTCCCGCATCCTCAACAACGTGCCCCAAACCTCCATCAAGCGTAAACCACACGTGGAAATAAGGCATCTCCTTGGCGATGCTGCGTCGAAACGCCGAGCGACCCATTCCATCGCGCGCTTTGGCACCTGTATCGATGATCTTGCGATGCTGACTCCATTCCTCATCAGAGGAGAGGAAAGCTTCTTTGAAGTACGCTGGAGCCATGGCGCCTTCTTCGTAGGGTATGGGAACGGCGATCATGGCAGCGTGCATGCGACGATGCGGCTGCGCGGCGTTTTCGTAAAAGATGACTTCGCGACCTTGCTCGTGGTACATACGAGTCAAGCTCTTCATGAAGTTGCGCAGCTCCTCCCACTCGTCGTCGTCGCATTCTAACAAGTTCGAGCGGTGCGCAAGAGGTGCAATGACTGCGCCTCCGGAGGAGATTTCAGGTTCTGTGGCAAGCGTGAGGAATGCCCGAGTGCCGAGAGCGATGACGGGGGCGATGGGCGGCTGGTTCTTGTCCTCGTGGTGACATAGTGGACAGTTGTCCAGCGCGCGGGACATCTTCTGAAACTCGGAGACGGCCATGTTTTTGAGGTTGATATCGGATTTGTGGATGCGCTTTGCAAGCTTCTCGGCGTTCTCATCCATGTAATCGAGATCGTTATCGAATTTGCCGTCCTTGGCGATACGCTCTGCCAGACGGAGACCTTCACCGCCAGCTTGACCCTTTGTGCGGCGTTCCTCCCGGACCATATCGTCGATGGTCATTTCTGTATTCTCCTCGACGTTTCCTCGCTCACGGCCGCGTTTGTTGGTGATGGCCTTGGCTTCGTTCCTCGTACCGGCAAGTTGGCGGTTGTCCATAACGCTGAGGACTACAGCTTCAGGGTTGGATTGGGCGGTGGAGAACATGGCTGCTGCTTTGTTGTACTCCTCTTCGAGCTGGGCGGCGTTGGGGGCGCGGCGGAGTTTGGCTTTCATCATCTGTGCGCGGAGTCGGTTGAGGGAGGTCTGGTCCATCGCTGGAGTGGTGGTTGTTTGAGGATGTACGTCTGGGACGATAGTGCCTTGTTCAGGCTCGGGAGGTGGTGAGTTTTTGCGCTCGTTCTTGATCCTTTCACGGTAGAGATCGCCGGTGGGCTTGTCGTGGCCTTTGTAGTCTTTGCCGTAGATTCGTCGTCGTTCCATCTCTTCTTTCTCTTCACGGGCATCGTCGAAATGGCGAAGGTCACCAAAGCGTTCCATGGCGACCTCTTCGACTGGCCGACCGCTCTCCTCAGCTGCAGTGTAGACGGCTTTGAGTTTGGTCATACGCCAGGAAGAACCAGCGTCGCCAAAGGTGTAGTCGACGGTTGGTTGGGATGGAATGTCGAGCTCGTCGAGGGATTTGCCCTCGTTGATATCTTGGATATGGTTGTTGATCTCGCGCTTGGATACGACACGCTTCGGCTCTGGCTTTGGAGGCGGCGACTTGTTCTTGTCTGGACGGTGGATGTAGTCGATTTCGATAGATGAAGGAGCGGTCATCCATGCATCTCTTAGGGTAGATTTCGACCTATCAACGGTATCTTGGCTGGGAGGCCGTTCTTCGTCGGGGATAGGGAGATCCTCTTTTGGGTCCTTGGTTTTGCGATATCGGTCATCACCATGTCTGTGTCGCGATCGATGACCGTCATTGTCGTCGTCGCGTGAGTGTCGCAACCGTTTATGTCTGTGTCCATCTTCATCGTCGTCGTGTCTTCGATGATGTCGGTGTCGATGTCTATCTTTATCGCGTTCTCCGTCTCGTTCTGAATCGTGTCGATGATGGTGTCTGTGTTTGCGATGGCGCTTTTCCTCGTCGTGTCGTTCTGCACGTTCCCTCTCGGCTTTCTCGGCAGCCAATGTCTTTTCGAACTCGTCTAAGCCGTCCATTGTGGATGATTGGAGGTCGGCTCGTGATGTTTTCTGGTGTTGTGATTGATTGAGAAATTACGAATTGAGATTGATCGTTACGTCAGGTTGGAAAAGCTGGCCCATGGTAAAAGTGGGGCCATCAGAAGAAGCTCTGGTGGATATTGAGCTTCAGATGTTCGAAAGCTCGATTCTCAAAATTGAAGACTAACAAAAAATAATTAATTAAAAGCTACATAATTCACTTGGAGATTACAAATGGTTTCCCTTCTTGTTTACTCTCTCCCTTCGGTTAGTAGACATCTTTGGCTACTCTAGTCGCGACATTGGAATACTTGGTCTTTTAGTGTCTTGGTGAGGAACATGCAGAACAACCTCGAAGGAGCGGAAGAGGCACTGATTCACCCAGGACAATTATCAGTAAGAAGTTCAACGCGGATTTTGTTTGGTCGATGAGACGCGATTCATTACCGCATGATCACGCAATTGGAAACGAGTTAGCTAGCCATAGCAACGGCAGAAACACATTGTCGCCATGGTTTAGGGTAGCAGTTGAGGCTTTGGATTAAGAAAGCATGAGTTCTGTTGCTCTGCGAATTGGTAAAGAAAATGGGAATACGTCACATCCAAGATGTATCGCATATATTTGGCTTCTTTACTGAGTATCCCAGCCTTCCTTACGTGATGAGCGAGTGTGCAGGTGACGGTGATGGCGTTTACCCCTACAAACGCCATCAATTCCAGATCCATTTCTTCTGCCATCGGTTGATGGCGTAATTGTAATCCTTTGACTGGGTCATTTATTGACATCTACGCCCCAAAGTCATAGCTCAGAAGATCAGTCACCTTTGAGTGTAGTACGATGACAGAACCCAAGGTGGTTGGTTTGACTTGTGTTGCTACGCAATCTCCGACATGGCTGTACCACTTGAGCTAATGCACCAGCCACCGACCGTTGAACTTTGGCGACAGCTTCAACCTGTCAAAGCAAGATGTCTGTAATAAAGTTTGCATCGTTTAACTTTCGTGTGAAGTCGTGTGGACTTTGCACGGCATTCATGTCATGTCTCTAGGTGTTAGAGTGAAAAGGATCGATAAGGAGATCTAGACTCGGGAAACAAATCACCAGCCTTCAGCCCAGTCATTGAGACCAGCCTTGTGATTGTTGTCTCTTGTCGCATGATGTGCATGATGAGAAAGACAACTTGCCGTGTTTCACTCAACACGTTGGCCAGGCGGTTAATTGCAGCAAAGTAAAAGTGATAGACCGAGATTAAACAGCCTCACCTCATCTCATCCAAATGAATAAAATATCGGGAGCCGAGGGGATAATCAATGTCTCGGGTGCAGTGAAGGAGGTTGATCAATTAATTGAATCCCAGGAGGTTGATCGCCCTCGCACTGCAGATATTGTCTGGGTCTACCCTTGTTTGGTATCCCTCAAGAGATCTGATCTGGGAATAAAGATCCATATTTCTCATCAACCTGTTACTGTGAATTGACGTTTGAGGGAAACTGAGGAGTGGAGAGGTGAGCGCTAAAACAAAGCAAGTCGGGCTAGATCTACGTAAGCTGAAGGGGCCCGGTTCAATTAATTGCTGACCTTTAGTTGTCATGCATGAGGGACGCTCGTATTCACTATCGTCTCCCGTATACAATATCAGGGGGTTCACAAGACCACATTATGGTCATGCCCATTCAATCAGAGGATCTACCGAACAAAAGATGGCATTGTTCATGAATTGTCCATGTTTGAGACATGTATCCGCCTTTCTCGTCAGTTTTATTCCCTATTGACATGAACCATTGACACGCTCAGACTCTGTACCATCTATATTGAGTCTAGCTCCAGGAACAAGAGAATCATTATCATCACCAATTATAACCCAAGTGGGCTTATCCTAACCATTCTGTAGGTAGTGTGACACCCCCTGCTGATGCATGCTGCAGTGTCAGTGTTTTATATAGAAACCACTGGCTGCAATAGTCCGTCCGCCCGCCATTCCCTTTTCCCTCATCATCCCAACCAACCCTTCTTTTTTTCTACTCTCCCTCGCTTTTTAAGCTCTTTGAGGGTAGTATTTTGTTTCATTTTATCCCGGTCACTCACTACGCCGGGTTAACAATTCCCGTTTAGTCTTTTTTCTTTATTTGTTGTATTTAAACAAACCGTATTTCCTATGACCTCTACTAAACATCTTGTTCTCTAAAAGATGTTGTCCACTCTTTTCCTCGCCGTTGCGGCCCCCGCACTCGCAACCGCCTTCAACGGTCCCAACGTCCCCGTTAACAACGACGAAATAGAAGGCCTCGTCCGCTTCCCACTCAAAGTCAGCACCGGCGCACCCGTCGTAAAAGGCGTTACCAAGCGACAAAACGAAGTCGCACTAGAAAGCCAGCAGAATGGCTTCTTCTATAGCATCGACGTTACCCTAGGAACACCCGGCCAAAAGGTCACTGTCAACCTCGATACCGGTTCCGCTGAGCTTTGGGTCAATCCCGTATGTGAAAAGGCACAGCAGCCTGCTTTTTGCGCCGATTTCGGTCACTTTGGAGAGAGCAGCACTTTTGTCGACTTGAATACTACTGGTGGTGTCGTTTACGGTACTGGATATGCATACTGGAACTATGGCTACGACCATGTTGTTATTGGATGTAAGCTGAATCCTTCCTTTGAAGCCGGATCGCTGCTAATGTGATGTTTAGCTGCCAGCATTCGCAACCAGGTCTTTGGTGTCGCATACGACAGCTCTTTCACTGGCGTTGGTATCATGGGCGCCGGTCCTGACCTGAACGGTTGGGATGCGCCTTATCCCCTGGTCATTGACAGCATGGTCAAGCAGGGTCTTATCAAGAGTCGCGCTCTGTCGCTTGATATTCGCACAATTGACAGCGACCGAGGTGCTGTTATCTTTGGTGGTCTTGATACCCGCAAGTACTCTGGCCGTCTCCAGAAGCTCCCCATCATCCCTGCTGAATCATCTCCTGATGGCCTCACCCGATACTGGGTCAACCTCAATGGTATCGAACTCGTTCAAGAGGACGGCTCCGTCGACTCTGCCTTTTCTGGAGCCACCGCCCAACCCGTCCTCCTTGACAGTGGTTATACCGTAAGCGCTCTGCCTGGAGCCATCTTCAACAAGATCGTTGCCGCTTTCCCTACTGCCAAGTCTAATGGAGGCGCATACGTCGATGTCGACTGCTCCGTCGCCGACATCAAGGGCACCGTCGACTTCAAGTTTGGCGACAAGGTTATCAAGGTCCCCTACGCCGACTTCATCTGGCACAACGAAGACCGCTGTGTTCTCGGTGTCTTCCAGGACGATGACTTCCCAGTTCTTGGCGACACTTTCCTCCGCGCTGCCTACGTCGTCTACGATTGGGACAACCGCAATGTCTGGATTGCTAACAACGAGGATTGTGGCACTAACCTTGTCGCTATTGGTACTGGTCCTGATGCTGTACCTGATCTGGCTGGCGAGTGTAGCTCTGACTCCGAGACTACCACTTCCGCCGCTGAGACAGCTACTTCTACCGAGACTGAGATGGAAACCGAAACCGAGATTATCACCGCAACTGTTACCGGAGATGTCACTTCCATCGAAACCGAGATTGTCACCGCAACTGTTACTGGGGATATCACTTCCATTGAAACAATCCCGGCCGATACTACCACCGTCTACTTCCCCACCACTCGTTACGCCAACACTACAGTGGTCGTCACCGAAAAGGGCATTTCCACCACCAAGAAATCTACTGACGGTTCAAGCGATTCTTACGACCTTCCCAGCTACACCGACTCTGCCGCTTCCACCACAATCACCTCCACCGTCGTCACCAGCAAGGTCTACACTGTTACCGCCTGCCCTCCAAGCGTCACAAACTGCCCTGTCGGCCAACTCACCACCGAGACCATCACCTCTCTCACAACCTACTGCCCAGGCTCTGATGATGCTCCATCTCACCATGCCACCGTCGGAGTTGAGGGTGCTGCCCATCTCACTTCATATGTCACCGCCACAAACATGCACACCATCACATCCTGCCCAGGAGAGGGAGCCTGCCACACCAGCGTTGTCACTCAGACCGTCCACAACACACAAGCCGCCCAGCCTGAAGAGCCTACAGGTATCTTCACTATCCCCGAGGCCATCCACTGTGGCGCTGGTAACTTTGGCTGCAAGGAGGCTACCACCAAGGGTTACCGTACCATCACCATCACTCCCGTCGTCAAGGCTCCCAAGCCCACTCCTGTTCCTGGCTACTGCGCTACTTGCGGTCCTCTCGGCGAGGGTCATGGACATCACAGTGATGACTACGAAACTGCTACTGGTAGCCACACTGGAGGCTCTAACCAGCCCACTCAAGTCCACCCTACCCAAGATCATCCTAGACCTACTGGCGATTCCCCCAAGCCAAACCCTCTTGAGGGGCTTCAAACCTACCGCCCCACAAACGTTTTCCCTCAGATCCCGTCGAGCAACACTGTCGCGACGGTCGTCAAGCCTACTGGCACACCACAGGCCGGCGGACCTTCTGAGCCCACAAGCACACCCCCTGTGGTTATAAACGGCGCATCAGGCTGGAACGTGCCTGTCTTGGCAGCAGTTGTTCTGGGTGCTTTCGTCGCAGCCCTATAAAGGGGTAGCGAGTGGTTACATCATACTTCTTCTTAATAAGGCTTAAAAAGAGAGCCTCTTCATTTTATCTAGAACGTATACATAGTTTTTGCGCTGTAGATATGGGATTCAATTTATTTTATTTGTTTATTTACTTCTCGAATGTATTAATAGGATTACTGGGATGGCTTGTTGACGTGATGATCCATCCATCTGCTATTATCTATCATATCATATGCGTAACTTTTGATGCCCTTGATAGTCCTTACATATAGCCTGACTGGCAAAAGTGCCGACTACTATCGCTGCTTCGTTTAGACACCACCTTGGGCCTCAACGGCAGCAATGTAAGAGGTGAGTCGGGTTGTGACTCTAGCCTGATATTGTGATCGCTGAACCTGCAGATGGAGGGTTACTTGTGCATCTTTTATTTGCCTTTGACCAATAGTCGACCCGCCCCCTTATATCGGCACGATAGTTACCAAAAGCAGGATGGCTAAATAAAACTGGAGGTCGCCATGCCGCCAGCCTCGTTTCATTTTGCGACCGTGGGAGAAAGAATTACCTGATTCATACTCAAACAGGACGATGCAATCCTGCAAGATCAATAGTCTCATGCACTACCTCCTTGTAAACGCTGTGGCTTTTCAACCTGCCACACGGCCTATGAGAAGGCCTTGCGTGATCGCTTGGCGCTCATAGGCTACACACTTCGCTCATGACTATGGTATATCTCAGAGCCTCGTTTTGTATCTCGTCTATTTATCTCGGAGACATCCACTTCATTCTTACTGGCAATCTCTACCAAAGACTTTATTGGAGCTCAGATCACTGAGTCTGTATATAGTCACCTGTTTAGTTATTCCTCGCATCGTATCGCCAATATGACTGGAACAGAGACTTTGCTCAGCGATTACATCAATTTCGACGACCAGAATGTTGGTCTCAGCAATGGTGAGCTGATTGACAAAGAGCTTACCTTTTGTGCCGCTGCCGCAGTTAGCCGTCTATGCGAAGATCAAGAAAAGGACAAAGATCTGGACGAATGTCTTCGTCAGAGAGAAGAGTTCAAGTTTATCAGGGACCTTGACCTCATCTCTGCGGTCTATGCAACTGCCTCAGTGAGCAAGCAGCAGGAGATCAAGTCAACACCCCCTATTCTCGCTTGGTCAAATCGCCTACAAATCGTTTTTCTAGGAATCAGTTGCATTCGAGATATGAGTGACGAGAAGCTGAACATGAATGTTTCGGCTCAAGCGGCTGATGCTGTTGGCTCCCGTTTCTGTCAAGGCCTTATCGACAGAGGTCAAGAGTTTGTACCGCTGATCGAATGGCTTGTTGAACGATACAAAGTAGTCGTTTGTGGCCACAGCTTCGGGTAAGGCTTCTGTTGCCACCGTTAGGCTATCGGTGCTGACAACTACCATGTAGGGGTGCCCTGGCAACTGCTTCTTCGTACCTCGCCATGTTCCACCACCAATCTATTCCTAATGCATGGCAAAGAAACCATACTGGCATCTCTGTCATCACATTCGGATCCGCTTCGGGCCTTTTCACCGAGCCACAAGGGACCTCGACGTCATGGAAGATGCAACTGAGCAAGAACTTCCACCATGTCATCAATCCTCATGATTATGTGCCTTTTGCACTCAATGACACTTCGAGGAGATTCAAACAGAACTTGAACGCCATTCGAACGCCACTGGAAGCTGTGTCTCCTACGATTAAAACTTTTTGGCCTATCTTTGAAAACTGCCTGGATTTTCTTCTCGACAAGAAGGGCAAATTTTGCCATTTTGGTTGCATTTACTCCATATCCACAGAGGCACAGGGTGCTCAGAATTGTCTCCAGATCCGCAACGTCGATGATCTGCCTCAGATTCCCGGTGCACGCCAAGTTGACGAGTACCATAAGCTGTCACACTACTTCCATTGCGTCAAGGGATCTGTCGCTGCTCGACTGCCACCAAATGTGCCACCAGAGAACCACCGCCGTGCAAATCTCGACAAGCTTCCTCTGACCATTCTTCCGATGTCTGATGCTTTGGACCAATGTTTGTGTGTGGTGGACGATGACCGGCTTGCTGTATCAGTCAATGTCAATTCCTTTATTTTTCGGTACTTTCTCAAAGAAGCATTTCTCAGGAAGAACGAAAGGGAGATTCCACTCACAATCATTGGATATCTTCCACATATTGATGATAATTACCAGGTTAGTTGTCATATTTCGTGGAAACTGGAGACTTGCAACTGATTACCCCCGTCAGGCTTCTCTGGAGATGGAATACAAAATCCAGGACGATGATTTCTTCCAACATATCGGTCAAGTATCTGTTGCTGTTCAACAAGGCATCTCAATACGTGATGTGTTTGGTCGATCAACAATCGTCAAACCAGACGCAGTAAGATATCTGAGCCTTGACAAGGCCAGCCAGCCCGAGACCTTTGAGAGTATTCGACTTGCAATGGTTCGTGCACTCGTAGCACAAACTTCCAAGGTACAGTGCATCAGAGCACAAGACGGTTGTCCGAATGATCACACTCCTAAAGAGGTAACCGAGATGGACGAGAAGGTCAATTTCGTGGCAAGTCGCATTGACAGCTTGGTCAGTGACGCCAGTCCGCATCTTGTTGTCAGCCAGATGGAGCATGCATTCAAGATCCTCAAGGCTGGTTGGCCCAGAGACTTCGAAACTGACAAAGATTTCAAGGTCTCTGTGCCAGGAGACTGGGAAGCAATTGATTCCGACACTGGCCTACTTCGAGATATCCCTTCCGACTGTCCACGCGTGCTTAGGAGGCTTATTACAGACATGTTCAAGATCCAAAAAGGCGTGGCGATCACCCAGGCCGATGCGTCTATCAAGGCTTGGACAGCCGCAAAGCGACCGAAATTGTCGCAGCAGTTTGCCAATGTACCGACTTTTGTCCGCGCGCTCGAAAAGTTTAGCCAGGATCTTTATCACCGGTCAACAGACAAGGAGATGCGTACGGAACAAGCAACCTCGCAGTTCCAAGAAATTATGGGCGTCATTCAGCTGTTCCATCTGATCATCATCACCCAGCTTGACGCACCGTATGAATGGTATTGCACGTCCACCCAAGGTCATCAAAAGACGTCGGCAGCATTGGGAGTGCTGCCAAGCTATGTATCCGGGGCTTCCACCCCTGTCTTGTTGGAGACCATCGGACTAGGTGCCTTATCTGGCCCTTGGGCGGCTGTTGCAGGAGGCCTGGGTGCCATGTACTACAGCTATCGCATCATCAACCACTTCCTTCATCGCCACAGCAAGTACCTCGACCTGTCATTTCGTGGAGCTCTAGCTGAGACTTTGCAAGCTCTTAGCCTGCCTCCTGCTGAAACAGGTGATATGATCGAGAAGACCCTACTGGAACACGTGGAGGGAGACATAGCAACATGCGGCAGGCCAGAAACCTTGGAGAAATGGAGACTCAAGCTTGAGAAGGGGTTCGAATATAACCTGGAAGCCAAGAAAAACCAGTGGTCTATCATTCCCAATCAATTCTGGTCCCAGTGGCTTTTCACCGTCGCTCAAGTGGCTCAACTTCGGGTTCAGCTTCTGAACAAGATCTGTATCGGTGTACAGGGCTCGACGGAGGCAGGGAAAAGTCAGATGCTGACAGTCCTAACTGGTGCATCCAAGGACCACTTCAAGCCAGGATCCAGCAGTCTATGCAGGACCTTAGGAATTCAATCCTACAATTCCAGTAAACTGAGTGCGATATACCTCGACAGTCCTGGCTTTGATGACCAGATACCGCAGATCAAGTACATGGCCGACGTCTATCAAGAGTTATTTGCCATCGTGATTGTCGTCATTCCTATGCAGCGCACACGATCCGAAGCAACGGAGAATGCTCTGGGCATAGCTGTCAAGATGCTCCTTGATCGTGACGACAGACGACCTCTACGTATTCTTCTGAGTCAGGCCGATGGGCTGGACTTTCATCGGAATAACAAAGATGTGTTTCTAGCTACTCTTCGAGATGTCAGGGATCAGTTGATGTCGAGCTTGAGAAAGGAGGTAGGTGAGAATTTCACCTCGTTTCGACAGCAAAGATTTGGTGATGGCATTGTTTGTATTCCGGAAACGCTCGAAGATATCGTGAAGCCATTTTCGACTCATGCCCAGATGAACTTGGACGGTATCAGGGCGCTATCTGACTGCGGCTCCGAGTACTCTTGTAAGATTGAGAGAGCGAGCCATTTTGAGAACTTGTATGAGCTGGCTGATGCTGGAGAGATATGGGATATTGAGTCACTTCGCTCATGGCTTCGAGAGCTGTCGCCCAATAGTGTTCCAATGTCTGGTGGGCGTGTGCGAAGATACCTTGACTAGTCAAATGGTGTATCTTATTGGTTCGTGTTATTTTTCTCAATGGTCACAATTTTCACATGGAAATGCTACGACGAGTACGAGTACGATAATTTTGATCTACAACTCCATTCTCAATCACACTAACAGCTGGGATTGAATCCTTTGCCTTGAGCGACACACCGCTGAGCTGAGCAACGAGTTTCTAACCAGATCAAGTATAGCCTATGTCATCCTCCTATGCATATATCTTACCGACTTGTCCAATTCTTTCACAACACAGTGAAAATCCTCAAAATGGCTAATTTGCTCATCAAAATTGGCCTTTCGGCCGTTGTTGCTCTGGCAGTCCTCTTTCAGATTTATCTCAAAGAAGCAATTTGGCTCGGTTTTGGTATTGGAAAGGTCCTACAGCCAATCGATGACTTTCCCTATACGTGTCGTAAGATCGTCGATCCACGCATGGAAGCGTGCGAGGACATGTGGTTGTCTCAATCCACGAGACAATTATTCCTTGCATGCTCGGATCCGATTACGCGAAACGAATGGTTTCCACAGTGAGTTACAAACAATGTATGCATTTTTGTTGTAAATATTGACATTGACCCAGTGTTGGTAAATTGAATATCTCGGGTCGTTCACAGCAAGACTCGCTTGTAGCCTTGGACATCGATAAGCCTGTCGGAAATAGCTTCGAGCTTCGCACCCTCAAGACATCAGGATTTACCGGAACATCCGGTGATGGACTTGTCAATCTCGCTGGTTTCACAGGAATAGACAAGCCTGATGGAAGCATTGACTTGTTGGTAACTAACATGCGACCTTCCGTTAACACTGAGACGGGAGAATTTTTGGATCAGTATGCCCAAGGAGGAAATACGACTATAGAGCATTTCAAAAAGGATGTTGGAGCGGAGGATCTTAGGCATGTTCGAACTATTGCCGACAGAGGCATCGTCACGCCGAACCGTGTTGCCGTTCTGGATGATGAGACATTTTACATCACGAATGATCATGGCCCTTACCAGACGGGTTGGGTGAGCCACCAAACATCTCTGGTCTTATGGAACTAGTAACTAACCAGACAGCGTCATCATCTTGCCTCGATTCTCGGCTATGCTAACATCAACGTCTGCGAGCCCAATACCCCTTGCAGAGAAGTATCCAGCAACCTCAAACTCCCCAATGGTCTCGCTATCCACAAGAACACACTCTACGTGCCAGATTCAATGGCCGGAACGCTCACCATTTACAATATTCTGCCCAACAAAGATCTTGAAAAGGTGGACGAGATGAAACTTGGTTACGGGCTGGACAACGCCTCCATCGACGAGAATGGCGATATCTGGATCGCTGCTTTCCCCGTGGGCGTGGCGCTGTTTAGCGTTCTCAAGGATCCGTACAATGCACGAGCGCCTGCTGCCGTGTTGAGGGTTAGGAACGTTGACGGAGAGTGGAAGGTGGACAAGGTGCTTGAGGACAAAGATGGGGATATACTACCGGCTACTACGACGGCTCTCCATGATGCAAAGACGGGAAGGCTTTTCTTGAGCAGTAAGTTGGATTTGAGTAGTGATCCGAACTTGACTAACGTGCATAGGTGTCATTTCACCGTGGATCACAGTTTGTGACGCAAAGCCTTGAGCCTTTAGTATGGAGATTGAACTATCGAGTACACATCTTCGGTCTTTCATATAGATCAGACTCCCCCTTAAGAGTGCGAAACATGATAGATAAGAATCACACCACATCCACGTTGGTCAACATGTCCACCGAGCCAACTATGTTCAAGCCACTTTGCAAAGACGGCCATTAGCTTTTTGCTCCCACTTTTCATTTCCAACACACGGAAAGCACCAGAATACATCATCTGGATCAACCGTCTTCTTAATGGACAGGAGTCTTTCGTAGTTGTCGCCCCAGAATGTATGCTGCCAATCTGGTTCGAAAGGAAGTGCCTACCACTAATTAGTAAGAGAATAATACACAACAGCGGCAAACTATACTTCGTTGATGTAAGCGCCTGCGGAAGATAACTTTCGGAATGGCTCCCATGTTTTAATCAAGCTCTGAACAGCTTCTACTTCAGCGGTTCGGTTAAGTGGTTCAAAGGTATGTCCGGCAACTATAGATAGCCATGGTCAGTCTGTTGTACTGGCAATAGGAGTAGAGAATACTCACGAGCATGGACATAAGTATCCCTCCAACCAGGATTGGCCGCGACACTTCCCCCTCTAGGCTTCGCGTTGCGCACTCCCTTGCCCGAGACTAGATGTGCAATCATCCCACCAGAGGGCAAACAACCTTGTTCAAGCGCACGACTCAACTTCGATTCATCGTTCTCAAGTGATTTCTTGGTCAGAAGTCGAGAGACGATATAGTTGGTTTCTCCCGCAGCACCTTGATCAAAGTAAACATCATACCACTTCAAGAACGAGGGGTACCTTTCCGACTTGGCAGTGAACTCGACCAAGCCTGGCCAACGCTTCTGGAGAGTTTCGTTGATGGGTTTCAAGAGCTTGTGAATGTATTCAGGATCGTTTACATCCTGGGCTGTAAAGATGCCTGATATACCTGCTACTTCCTTCGGTGCTCCTGGGGCGGGAGATGGATTGGCCACACGTGGGCTGAGAGACGAATACCCGGAAAGACCGGCATCCGCTAGAGATGGGAACTGGGAGAGGACGTAGGCGAGAAGGTCATATTTGAAGGGCGCCTCGGAGGATGTTCCGATTGTAAAAACTGACGCCAAGATCTTTGGTGTTTGGTAAACCTTGAGGGTAATAGAGGTGATAACGCCAAAGGTTGAACCGCCACCCTGAAGTATGTTAGCATTGCACAGGTCAAGGTTAAGATTGCAGCCTACCCCTCTCATAGCCCAGAATAGATCCTTGTGGTTGTCTTCGTTGATGGTTAAAATGTCTCCGCTGGGTGTAACAATTGTCATTTGCAGAACCTGATCGACGGCAAGACCAAACCTCGGCGACAAGAGGGAATGGCCTCCACCAGTGACATACCCTCCGAGGCCAACAGACTTTCCGCCGCCTCCCACAACAACTCGGTTATACTTATCCAAATAGGTATACAAGTCGTACATCTGAGACCCAGCGCCTGCAGTCACAGCGTCGCCATAGATGATGGTTTTTGAGTTGTAAAGTTTGAACTGTCTCTTGTGATAGGCCAGGCCTTTGAGATGGTGAGTCCACAGTGATAAAGAACCTGGTGCAACGGAGCGGCCCATGTAGTCATGGCCCGTATTTTTGATGATGAGCCTGACATTGTGCTTTCGAGCTGCAGTATGTTAGCCACGCTTATCCAAGATGTCAGTAATCCATATTTACCAAAGTCAACACCGATCTTGACATGTTCAGGCTTGGTGGCGTTAATCACGTAAGCAGGATATCCAGCATCGCTGCATGGATAATCTGCATCAGGGAGACAAGTCCAGTTTGGATACTGATCGTAGATAACAGAAATAGGGTTCTCAGTATGAAAGTCGTATGTTTTCCAGGCATCAGCAACGTTAGAGCATATGTCACTGTTGCAAGTAGGCCACTCTTTATGACAGACTGCCCCGGGTGGTGGAGGTGCTAGGAGATGTCCATTTAGGGTACTGTTGAGCCTTGCCCATGTTTTGTGAGAAGGCCAGTCTGATGTCCCGGGGTAGGCCTTACATGAGGAGTTTGCAAAGATGGGAGGGGCAAGGAAGAGAACAGAGAGGATGATATGGTAGAGAGGAGCCATTGTGGATTAAGGTGTGACTTGATATGAACTGTGATGATAGAGAATGCCATGCTTTATATACCCTCTCAAGCACATCCAGCACATTTTCAAGTAGGAACGTCTTACAAGCTGAAGCTGAACAAGGGACCATGTCCCGAGACTAAGGAAGCATCAGTGGATATCACCTGAGCAAATCATCCAATTGAAAAGACTCGTATTGCTCGTTTATTTGTTTAGGCGTCGCTCAGCCCTGCCAAGACTGACGTAGACCGGGTCTGTGTGTGTGTGTGAAGTATTAGTAGTTATCAAGAGATCGGAATGTCTTGACGGGGCTATTACATCTAGTCTCAGATGAGTAATGTACTTTACTTGCCCAATTTTGCAAGATATCGCGAGCATCGCCCGGTGTAAATGCCGAGATCGATGCCCCATGTCGTTTCTCGCAGCATCATCCCTAATCAAGTTTAGCTCTGTAGAGCCTAATCTTCAGTTCTTAGTGGGTTTCTTCAGCGAACCCCTAATAACTCATCAACTAATTTCCCTCATCCTCATTCCAGTCGCGTGGCGTGTCGCAAGATGCTTCCAATCGCTCATTGTTTTTGTTAAGTCACTCTTTTTTCTTGGTTCAAGATGCTGCTGCGGCTATCGTCGCTGCTCCTCCATTCTTTCTTGGTCCCTCTTTCTACCGCACGCGACAACAACAAACATGCCTCGACCAGCGGCACTGTCTGGGCCACGCCCCACGATAGTTACTCCTCGTCAATAGGCGTTCTCGGTTGCAAAGTCGATACGAATCGCATCGCCTATTGGCCTAATTCCATCGACTGCGACAACATCTGCATCGCCTTGACCTACCAAGACCGCACCCTCAACCTCCTCCGCATCGATCAATCTCAAGGCGCGCACGACGTTAGCTACGATGCTTGGAATTACCTCTACACTGGCTACGGGGCCACCGACAAACCCACAGCCGGCGGTCCTGTCGAAATGACTTATGAAAACGTCGACGCCTCCAAATGCGCCCACTTGATCGATACAAAGGGTAGCAAATTGCCCCTCAGCGCCGCCAACAGCATGAACTTCTTGACGAGCTGCCTCGATCGCAACACCAGCACGTGGGTCGGCGACAATTATGTCCTGTACAACATCCTCGACTCCATTTGTACGTTGGGCCACGACGAGAAGTGCGAGCTGGACTACCCCGCCGCGAACCAGGCTGAGTGCCCGCACACAATGGGCGTCCCGGATGAGCTCAAGGGCCAGACCGTGTACAATATTCGATACCCCAGCGGAGAAAAGGTCAGCGCTGCCGACGGAAAGCCTGCGGATGAGGACAGCGCGCCTGGGGTGAAACAACCGAGCGGTAAGGCTTTGGCGCTGGTGGTTCTGTTCTCGGCTTGTCTTGTGTTTGGCATATAGATGGGTTCTGCATTCTTGCACGATGCCCTGGGATAGTTGATGGTTGATGTTTATGTCAAGATACCCTAATGTTTCGTTTAATGCTTGTTATAATGCAGTTTCTTTACAGTACCTTTTGGTGTGAAGAGACAAGATCAATTAATTACTATGGCAATCTGGTGTCAACGCCGGCGTACAAGTAAACACATATTCGTCCTCAGAGCAAGTATCCTATTTGTGTATGATACTTATTTTCCCAAATGCAGCGCCTCTTTGACCTTGCCCATCGCTGACTGCTTTTGTTCTTGTTGGCCGCTGCTCTCACTTACACCGACGTCCTCCTGGGTCAATGCATCCTTGCCGTGCAGCTATCCTTGGTCAGTCGCATGTCATATATGAAAAGTCTTGAAGACTGACCCTTTGTTCCTCTTCCTCGGCGCGATGGATAATATCATGCACCTCTTCGGCCGTCTCATCGTTGAGACCGGTCGGTGCTTTTGGATGAGAAGCTCGTCTCTCAGGCATAATGGATCGTGTTCAGCTGTATTGTATATCTACTAAAGGCAGTTTTGAATGTGTTGCTTTGACAGAACACACGTCCATCCGGTGTCCCGGGAAGGGAGCTATTTATGACCAACCTCACAGCTCGACTTTCTGTCGTCATCCCTTCCATCCTTCACGACAGAAATGATGCTGACCAACGTCATGTCGAAGCATCCGCGGGGTCAAAAAGGCAACGTTGAACGATAATCTCGAGACCCCTCATTATCACAGTGCAAGTGGCGCTGTGACAACATCTCATGTTCCCAACAGTATTACCAGTGAGAAGTATACTCGTGCTTGCGTACCGTGTCGACATTGTATCTTGGTCCAATCGCGGCACTTGAGGGTGATACGAGAGGTGGTTTGACCGTAGGCTTCCATTCCGATACGATGTTTTCAAGTGCAATGACATGATCTGACTTTTATTGGTTGTATTTACTTGCTCAATGCCATCACCTGGCTTAATAGTCGGCACGGACCAAAGCGAGTATTGCGTTACCTTGACTCTCGATCACAGGGATATTAGGAGCAGACCACTGGACGTTGTTACTGTTTGATCCTGCTAGGATAGTCTAGCTCGACCCTTGCGGCAACAGGTTAGTTCATGTGAGATTGTTGAGTTCATCTCCGGAAATACTACTCATGGTATCAGAAGCCAAATTAAGATGAATAGTCATGACCTATAAACTGAAGATAAAAAAGCATCAAGTCTTGACTGCGACACAAACGCACCATCTATCCAATCTTTGAATTTAGACTCTCCGCGAAGATGCGGTTTATATGAAACATATTAATCGAAAATGAATTGATTAAGGAAAAATGAGAGAAAAGTTGAGTATAGCCTCTTCGATCGGAACATAGCCTTGCGTGGCTTGTGGCGTTCTTGCCTTTTGATTTGTTGAAACAGAGAAGCCTCGAATGACCAACATTAGGAGGCCTATTCAAGCCACACAAGGCTATTTCAACAATTGGCTTCTTCCTCAACACCAAACGATCCGTAAATATATATTGAAATAAGAAATTGCCAAGCGAGCTTGTATCATCAATTCTATGGTCAGGATCTGTTCGTAGGCAAAGCTCATTACTATTTCACTTCTTCGTCACTAGGCACAGTTTCTCTCTCAATTGTCGATCTCTCCAAACGTTGAGTTAAGCAGCTGAGTTGTTCTGTATCTTCAGTCTGGAGTTCGTAGTTAGTGATTGCAAGAACTGTACATCGATATCCATTTAGATGGTGTATGGTAATAATGTCCAATCACCAGAAATATGTAGTGAATATAGTGTCACAGACGCCGAAATCCCGTAACCTAGAAGGATTTCAGAATCTTCGAAATAAAACGCCCAGGTAACAATGCAGTAGGGCTGCATCTCAAACACACACACTTCACTATGCATAAGCCGTTCGATGCATGGTTTAAAGATCTTTAGCACATCGTGATATCGCATCGCTAGCAATAGGATCTTCAGGCACATAGAACACTGCATATGCGAGATTGTGTATCCGATGCACTGACAAGTAGGTTGCACACTTTCTTGGAGTTGCAATGGCCGCGCGTCTAATGCATCAACTGCAGCGATGGTGATGGCGTCATATCGGGGGTTATGTTGCGATATAAGATGGCCAATTGGAGAGATTTGTTAGATAGGAGATTATGTGCAGAACCCTAGTACTGATAATGGGGTTCCACGACATGTCGATTGTATAGATAAGAACTTATAATATATCAAGTGACGGTAGAGGCCTTTCAATGGATCGGATATGGTGATAGTTCTCTCAAGTCATGTCAGGTCTGACAAAGCTGTTAGATTTCCGTGTCTTGAGAAACACGGGTTTATGATGATTCCAGTTATAGGTTTCTTTTGGTTGGCACGATGACATAGGTGAGCTGCTGTTTAAGGCTGCAAGCCATGCATGTGTCAAGAGGCAGCCCCTATACCACATGTTCACTGACCTTTCTACTCTACCCCCTCTGCTCAACTAAACACCACACCATGTTACCTGTGTCATGCAAGCCAAAGTGTAGACGACTTGGGGAAGTAAAACTGAATGCGGAAAGTTCTTCGGATCTCGCAGATTACCAATGCCAATCAGTGACCAATGATTCATGGACATGACCACCTGGGCATGGGAATGATATACTTCAGTTGTTATTGAAGATACCAACCTCCCAGTATTTTCTCACAGCCATTTTTAATCAAAGTCACAACGGTGATGCATTCGAGTGCGAGGCCTCACAGGGCGAATCCCTTCATTGGACTCCTTGAGATACGGTTTCTCTCTGCTGTGTATGTAAATTCAGATGAGAGCGAGAGTCCTTTCTCGATCTGAACCACACCCCTTGCCTGTCATGCCATTTTCTTTGCGGAAAGTCTCAGTACCTAAAGTAACTTGGTAGGACCAATAGGCAGTTCCAAAAGATGCAGCACATTCGAGTTGTCAATGGAACACAACCTGATCTGCTATACGATGTTTACAGCCCATTATTGTCACGGAACATTCCATTAACTTTGACAACCTTGTGACTTCAGAAGTTCAGGATGACCACAAATGAAGGTTATCAGTCTTTTGTATCATTAAGTCATGTGTCTTAGCAGCTCGTGTTCTTCCATTCCAGTTGCAACCGGTGGCCCGGATGTTGGGACAACAACTGGAATGCGGTAGTTACCCTCGACCCGAGCCTATACGTACCTATTCTCCTTAGAGAAACGGGAGTTCGGTCGAAATAAGGAATAAAACGAGGCAGTAACGTCCGCCGTGGCTGGATACTTTGGCGCCGTCGCGGGGTATTGAGACAGAGGCACAATCGAACCGCATTGCTCTTAGCTCTGAGAACCAGGAACGGGCCACTTCTATTTTGTTGACATTTCGATCAATTGATGAAGAGTTCTATGGCTTAATCCTTTTATCCAATCGATATCAAAGGGGTAGCTTTGCAGAACACAAATAAAGAAGCATGCGTATTTTAGGTGAGAAGTGGCAGACAAGTTTTTGTTGTGATGCAGCCAACATGCAAGGTACTCTTCAACTTTGTCGCCCGCAGGTATTTTTAGTAGTCAATGTAGAAAATCTTTAACGGCAGATGGAGGTTCAACTTTGTATGTCACCAAGATTTTATGATTTCAAGCTACATCAGATACTGTTCGACGAGCTTGGCAGACAATCAATATCAAGAAGTGATCATTTCCAAAATATACCATTACATACAGGGTAGCTCCAGGCTCGTATCCCTCAAACTCTATTTCTCTTGAAATTTCATTAACAATAGACTTTCGATTTGAAGTCCAGTGACCTGGCACTGAAATCTGAGGGGGCATAGCTTGATACCCAAAAACACATCAGCCTCCAACAGCCAGCACCGAGACCCAACTGGCTTCGTTAATCAAACCACACAGAATTAAAATCATGGCTCGAATAAAGTATTGAAAAGGCTTGCAGGAGCCGATGTGACAGTGACACAGCACAGCTTGTAGTCCAATCCGCTGCATCCGGTGTGTGCGTGGCTTGATGGCTTTTCTTTTCAATTTCCCTCTTTTCTTTTTCCAAATATTATGCTTGTAAGACTTTGGGTCATCATGCAAAGACTTTTTGATCCCTTGGTGAGTCGTGTTGAAAATTGTTACTTCTAAAGGATTCTTCTGCTTATTTTGTGCTGGGCTCCGCATCGGGATCGGATATCGGGCGGTCATAATATGACAGCATGGATTTATGTAGCCCCGGAAAGCTCTTGGTGTGAATGGCTAGTTTAAGCCCATCGCTGATGGTCGTGCCTTTTTTCCCTAGACCGTCTTACACAAAGGGGTAAAGCCATTGGACGACGATGTAAGACGCTTACTACACGTGGGTCGAGCATGATTTCAGGCAATATGTTGAGAAAGTCTTACTGCAGCAGGACAGTTGTCTGTGCAAGTTAAGTGGAGAGTGATCAAGACTGCTGACCTATAGGGTCAATTTTAGACCATAAGAACCTGTGTCTCGGCGGGTCAAAGAGTAATAGAACGAGCAGGCAACGCAGAATGACAATCAATGATGACCTGACCGGGATAGGGTGAGGCTGTGGAAGTAAAGCATTCGGGCCCGTGGATGTATCAAGAGAGGGTTCAGTTCAACTCCCAGAGTAGCAAATGATGAGCATTGCATTGAGAGAAATGAAACCTATGGATTTGGTATACTGACTTGATTCAACCATCATGCATTATCTAGGTAAACACTCACTGTCGATTATCGCCAAGGATGTTGCAGTTGTGGCGACTTGACTATTGTCTGCACGGCGTTGAATAAAGTTACGAATAACTAAACACTACAGATTCCACTTTGAATGCAATTCCAAAAACATGGAAAGAGGAAAAGAGACGAGCATGGTTGATGAATGTATCATCGACTAGACAAGGTGTAGTGACAGTTGTACGATCGCCAAGCCGGGTTGATGGGGCTTCTTTACTCGCTTCTTGATCTTGTCGGACGAATAAACGATTGTTATGCCCTGGATGATCAGGCCAAGCTTATCCAGGGGGCTGGGCTAGTCCTTGTTCTCTCCTCTCGGGTGTTGGGAACGAAAGATGGACGATGATCAGGTCAGATCAATCCCCGCAAATAAACGGCACAACCTTAATCCCCCTCCCCAATATCCTGGTCTAGTGTCTGGCCATGATGACTGTACTGCACGCTACAGTGGATGAGCTGGTTTTCTGTCTCTCCTGATGTTAAGCTGCAGGTGAGATTGCCAAGTCTCCAGCTAGACACAACTCAGTGCATATTGCGATGGTCAATGTAACACGAGCCTGGATACTTCCCCGCACAAATCCCAATCAAGCCGACAGTACAGAACAGGAACGTCACGATTATCAAACGATATTATCAAAAGAACTACTTGTTGTGTGAGTGGATTTGAACTCGAATATGTCCTATAATGGGACATTTGTTGCGAAACAGGCAAGGAATATCACCGTCATGCAGATATGCACCTAACGTCTGGAAATTGAGAGACAGAAAAAACTATTAAAGTTAAAAATATCAGAGCAAATTCAACAAGTCTAAAAAAAAAAAAAAGGAAAATAAACGGTTCTAACCAGTAATGATCTAGACCTTGATCCCGTGCAGGCGGGCGAGCGAGACTAGGTTCCGTGCTGGACAAAGCCAATTAGAAACTCTGTTTGATTTAATGTTGAGATCATAATTAACACGATATTCGTCCCTTTCTCAGGTCCTAGAGTTTACTAAAAACAGGTCCAAGACAAGACAAGACTAGTTAGTAGACAAGCTTGTTTTGTTCGTGCCGTGTCAGATTTGGGCCTGGCTGGACTTGTTCTTTCTTTTCCCCCGCGATCGAGCTGACTTTAGCGACCCCTCTTCTCGTGTCTCTTTGCTTGGATTTTTATTAAGAAACAGGGATCCCCTGTCGTCCCGGGTTTTGACTCTCCAACCACGATGGATTGTATTGCAGTAGTTGGCGTCCACTATTGAATCGACACGATGGATCTCTTTTGGTCCCTTCGGATGCTCGGGAGGACCATATTTCCTTCTGCTTCTCCTGTCTACGAGTGTATACTGCAGTGCAGCTTGCAAGGCTGATTTGATCCCTTGCAGAAGATAGTCAATCGAATTGCTGCGCTGTTCGGTCTCTGTAGCAGCAAAGCAAGTCAAGACAAGCTGCATAACATGTCTTGTCATGTCATGAAGCATTTGCTTGGCCCTGCTCGGTCTGCATCGGGTCTCGGCGATCCGGGACGGTCGGTCGGTTGATGCTCCCCCTTCTTTGGTAGGACTCATTGATGTGGCTGCATGATTTTAGTTGCAGGACTATATACGTATCTTTGGTTAACTCAACTTTACTGGCTACTGTACCCAGAGGCAAGACAAGCTTCATTCAACCTTGTCGTTGTGGCTGCAACCAACAAATGTCAATGCTTCTGCAGCTTTCCCCAACGATCCGGGCTATGCTATATTTACACTCATACAAGTTACAATACGGGAGATGCTTGTTTCAAACGCAAGGGGCGTACCTTTTGCGTGGATACTCTCACTGCCAATCACTTTGTCTCTCGTATGACGCCTCCATGAATACATTGCTACATAGTAATTATCCATTTTCCCTTCCTCGTATTTGCAATATCAGCTTTCTTTTCTTTTAACCCTTGACATCCTTGAGAGCTGCTTCAGCTATCATGTACCTCCGTGCGTCTACGGTAATCACAATACCCAAAAACAAAAATAGATTGTATTTTGTAGCCCTCCAGTTCCAGGGATTATGATCAGCTGTAGGCATTTCTAGCGAGGCACGGGAAGGAAGTCAACAGTACGGCTCCGATGGATTAAGGACAGGGATGATACTTGTCTCACTTGCTCTCTTCCAACCACGACACTCTGCTTCTGCTTTTCCCTGGTAAGTCCAAGAGATGTGGTCGGACCAGAGCTTCTCGGCCTGCATTAGCCAGCCTTACGACCTCGTCTAAATAGCTTGACTTGAATTTCGACCTAAGACGGAGGGGGTAGAGCGAACCTGCACCTGTTTTGAGCCTCCATTACTAAAGTTAATAACGGCTTCCCGAACGGTGTCCAACGAGAAGCCAGTATCACCATCCAATCCAGAGTAAGAGTTTCCTTGACCTTCCAACAACACCATGCAGGTGCATCAGAGCAACCTCGTATTCCAAAATCGGAGTGTGATGCTCCACGTTCCTCACACTTGAGCTGCAGCCAAAAAACTATCTGCTGGCGCGAAAGCCTTGTGCGTCACAACTGTCACCTTTCTTTTGCTAAAGGTCGTACTCATCGGACATGCTCTTGTGTGACGAGATACTTCCCCTCGGGTCGTCGCTTTCCGATATACAGCGCAGACGAGGCTTTTCCAGCCGTCGAATCACGGAGAAAATCAACTGTCACCCAAAGCCTTGCATCCCCCAAAGAAGTTGTCGCCGTCATAAATTTAGCATACTGCTAATCTCTTTTAGACAGTTCCATTATATTTCTATGTCATAGTCAAAATCTTAACGAGTCTAGAAGAGCGTCTATCACGATCAACCTCATGTCTGACAGATATACTTTCCAGTAAGCATAATGTTGGACTAACTTTGGACTGCCCTCGACACCCTTGTCCTCGGCTGCTGTGGTATGCCTTGAACCCAACCACCGCACCCATGTTGAGGCCAAGGCTGTGTATTCCCTGTTGCTTGGGAGGAGTATATGCAACCTTGAAGCTCGACAGCTGGCAGCCCCAGTTGAGGCTGGGATTGGCATGCATATCACATTGCCAAGTAGCAAGGACTTGAAGCTGGTCCAAGGAGAATTAGCTTTGGGACTATTGACATCGGGACCATCACGGTTCCCAAAGTAGCATGATCTGACTTCCTATCTGGATGTTGGGATGACCTGGTCGAGCAGCATAGCATGGCATGGCACTCCACTTTGTCGACAGTATCTCGTTTTCTGATGGTTCTCAAGCATATTCACACGGCTACTTAAACCTCACGATATCCTCCTCAAATCCTATCTCTCATCCTCCTCATCACTCTCAAGTCAAGAAAGGCACCGGTCTCTCGATCCTGACTGACCTCCTCTCTCACTCGCTCTCATCTTTCGTTTTCAAATCCAATCATCACTTTCTTTGCTGAAAGGGCAATTCACCCATCATGCATTTTAAAAACGTCCTGGTCAGCCTCTTTGCCCTGACCGTTTCGGTCAAGGCCCTGCCTGAGGTCGACGCCGACTTCAGTCTCGAGACTCGCGACGAAGCTGCTCCTATTGAAGCTCGTGACGAGTCCGAGTTCCTCGCTGAGCGCAACTACTACCCTCCCCCATCCTGCAAGGAGAATGAGTACTACAACTCGAAGTGGAAGAAGTGCGTTTGCAAGGACGGCTACGAGGAGAAATATGGCAAGTGTGTCGCCAAGAAGCCCACTTGCAAAGAGAATGAGTATTACAACTGGCAGTGGAAGAAGTGTGTCTGCAAGGACGGCTACGAGGAGAAGTACGGCAAGTGTGTTCCCAAGAAGCCTACCTGCAAGGAGAACGAGTACTACAACTGGCACTCCAAGGAGTGTGAGTGTAAGGAAGGCTACGTTGAGAAATACGGCAAGTGTGTTCCCAAGAAGCCTACCTGCAAGGAGAACGAGTACTACAACTGGCACTCCAAGGAGTGCGAGTGCAAGGACGGCTACGAGGAGAAGTACGGCAAGTGTGTTCCCAAGTGCAAGTGGGGACAATACTATGATAAGCACGCTGGCAAGTGTGTCTGCCCTCATGGCACCTCTTTGAAATACGGAAAGTGTGTCAAGGACTGTCCTCACGGAACCTACTACAACGAGCACTCCAACAAGTGCGAATGCAACAAGGGCACTGAATGGAAGTACGGAAAGTGTGTTCCCAAGTGCAACCACCCTCAATACTACGACAACCACGCCGGCAAGTGTGTTTGCCCCAAGGGTACTGAGTGGAAGTATGGCAAGTGTGTCCCCAAGTGCCCTGAGGGCAAGTACTTCGATCAGCACGCTTGGAAGTGTGTCTGTCCTAAGGGTTATTCTGAGGTTTACGGCAAGTGCGTTAAGGACTGCCCCAAGGGTCAGTACTACGACCGCTGGAGCAAGTCTTGCAAGTGCCCCAAGGACCTGAGCTGGGACGGACACAAGTGCGCCTACGACTGCGGCCACGAGGCTGATTACAAGTATGGCGGCTGTGTCTGCAAGAAGCACGACCAGGTCTTCAACAAGCACACCAAGAAGTGCTCTTGCAAGCAGGGCTACTACTGGGACCAGCACAAGGGCGCTTGCAAGAAGGGCGGCTACGGCAGCCACTACTAGGAGCTCGGTAGGATTTGAGTTGGCAGGGGACGGTTGAGTTGGAGGAGATGATAGCCTTTCAAAGGCTACGATAAAAACATGCAACTGGCTGGTTTGAACATAAGCATATTGACGCTGCGATGGAACATATTTTCTTCTACACTCCTTATATACTTTTACTTCTAGTCGATAATTTTTAAGTCAGGATATTTGCGGATCATATCTTCTTCTACAAGTAACAGTGATTTCATTACCAGGCACGACTTTATGCATAAGCAAGTTCGTATGCTTATCGGAAGACTATCACGATTCGAAGAAAACATTTGTGATCACTCGTAAGTGTATTGAGTACGGTGACTAAGTCTATATATACAAAGAACAAATCGTACGTGTGGTACAATTGAGTATCCATCATTTCAACCACGCAGAGATCCAAGAACTAAATCTTGTCTTCAAACACCTCCATCCACTTCGACTAGGAGAAGAACTTAGTTCTTTTTAAGGGCACGCTTAGCCTTCTTAGCCTTCTTAGCAGCGCGCTTCGCCTTGCACTTGCTGGAGGGAGTCTTGGTGGCGACGGGAGCGGCAGCAGCAGAAGTGGTGACGGCGGCAGCAGTAGGGGTAGCAGCAGGAGCTGAAGTAGCAGCAGGGGCCTCAGTGGCAGGGGCCTCGCTGGCGACAGGAGCAGCGCTGCCAGAGTCGGAGCCAGACTTCTTGTCACCGGTGCAGTCACCGTCGCTGGCCTGACCGGCAAAGTTGGGGGTGTGGTCAGTGCAAGAGTTGGGCCAGGGGCGGGGACCAGGAGCATCGTAGCTGGTCACGGGAGGGTAGTAGATGCTGAGGAGAAGGCTGGGGTCAGTGGCCTTGAAGGCGCCGGGGAGCTTGACTAGAGGAGAAGGCTTGCCAGCACCAGTACCGTCGACGGTGATCTGGGCACAGCCAATGTAGAACTGAGCTCCGTTCTTCTCACCAGCACCGTGGAGACCGACGTGCTCGGCGCGCATAAGGTAGGTACCCTTGGGAGTGTCCTTGGGAAGAGTGAAGGTGAAGTTCTGGATACCACCAGACTGGCCGTTCATGTAGTTGGCCCACTCGACACCCTCAGCACCAATCTTCTTCCAGGTCATCTCGTAGACCTTGAACCAGTCACCGTCTCCGAGGTAGTCGGAAGCCTCAGTGCCATCGGGGGCCTTGCTGAGGTAGACGGAGAGAGGACCGGGGTGGCCCATCTCGCTGGCAACGGTGAAGCCAACCTCGTCACCTGGGGAGACCTTCATGGTCTTGGTAGCGGCGCGGATGTCCTTGTCGAGACCGCCAGCATTGCAAACGATGTCCTTGGAGGTGACATCGGTAATGGGGCTGTTGTTGTTGGTGGTCTTTCGGACGTACTGGTAGGGCTCAGTGACCTCGCCGTTGACAATGAGAGCCTCGAAGTTATAGTGGGCGAAGGCGGTGGGGAGAGCGGCGGCAAGGGCCAAAACAGTAGAGAATGAAGTTCGCATCTTGAATGTTGCTTTGCTTGTTTTTTGGTAAAATAAGAAAAAGATTGTATGTGTATATGTGTAGAGAGTGAAGCTAAACCACCAGGGCTTGCAAGGAATGTAATGTTCTCGTAGAGAAAAAGAAAGAAAGGCGCAAGCAACAGCTGCGAATGAAGATGTCAGATCTCTGAATGGAGTGGAAAGAATGGGATGGGAAGGAAAGAAGAAAAGAAGCACAAGATGGAGAAAGGGAAGCCGTCCTTATATCAATCTTGTAGACGCCCAGTCGGTCCCCTTTTCTTGGCCTGGCCTGTCGGCATCAGACGACATTATTGCTGGAATCTCGCTTCCTCGGAAGATTCGGCGCGAATGTCGATGATTGACCATGAGCCGGATTCTGAAACTGTACCTTACATAGCCGCCGAACTTGATAACTGGGCCTGAAGAGGATCGAGAGCCAATCTGAGGGGTATGGACATGGGTGGATTGTGTTTGATGTGAGAAGAACCCTTGTCTTCAAGCTACGCGAGACGTCTCAAACCTCGGTGCGGCTAAACGTTCTGGGGGCTCTCAACACTGAAGGATAGAAAACGAAACTTGTTCTAAGAAACATCAATACTTGGCGTTTCTAAACAAACAAATCTGATGTCGTATTGTCAATGAGAATCTATTATCTGTGCTCTTTGTTAAGTTTTGAACTATGTAAACTCAATCGCAGAGGCTATCCAGATCAGAGAAAACTCAATCAAGACCGGAATAACTACAGATTGGGAATTCAAGATTTCGGATATTGCCTTGATTTGATTGGTGGAAATAGACATCTACAAAAGTAGATGGTCAAGGGTTAGCGAACTGTAACAGGTGAGCGGGTCTTGTCATTATTATACGCGTATACTCGGAAAAGACAAATTGAATGCAACAGAACCGTCATAAAAAAGATCAGACGATCGGGGAATAAATCGGTATTAGCAGAAACAAGCTTCGCAAGTTGATACTCTGCAGGGTTAGGCGGGCCATACAAATATCTTGGCTCTCTTGTCAGCTACAGTATCTGTGGTATTATCCCGGATCCCTCATTATATTGAAATATTATTTCGAGTCAGTTTAGCATGTTGAACATTTGCTTGCTCAAAGTTGCGAATGGAAGATTGGTCATATTAAATTGAACACCTGTTGGAGTATTCGTTAGTGTTGTCTATTTATCCTATTGTAATCGAGCGCCCAGATTTCAAGTGGAATTGTGTGGTTTTCTCTTGACAAAGCTGAATGAATGCCAGTTATCGAATCCCCTTACATCTTACCCTACAGAGTACGTGGTTCACTAATAGTTATCAATATCGGTATTGCCTGTCATAGCTCCGGTAGTTCAGGCCACATACGGAGATTCTTCAACCCATGTATATCTCACTGTCCCAGCAAATGGATATCCGAGGCGACCTCCGCTAGGCATAGTCGTTACGGACAAATATTCCTTCCTAGCTTTCGAACCAATGGGACAAATTCATACACTTAGCGCGACCTGTTCAGGTGATGATTGATCTTTGTCCTCCGGAGATAATATCCACTGCTGGGATATTTAAGCCGTTACTAGTGCAGAGTTCCGTTCCAATGTCTCTTTTCCTGCGGGGGTAAAGTCTTCGGGATTGATTTATAGACTGGGCTTTGGGACCTCAACCAGACCCTTCAGATATATACGCGAGGCCATGTTTCTTGACAAGATCGCGAACCGTGTAATTGAGCCTTAGATATCGAACGGGAAGACGCGAAATGAATAGGAAACTACCAATCATGGTCTCAATGGATCGAACAGTCAAAAGGAATTGCATTAATGTTTAGTATTGTGGTATCGTTCGATAAGAGGTGACGATAAGCTACGTATGCTGCCCAACATGTACAACAGTCAAGAATATGTACAGTGGCCGAACCCTATCCGAGACATTTTTTTTGTTATTTTACATACATAGGAAACTTTCTACTATACAGTCTATAAGTTTTGTCTATATAAGGTATTCTTTTTCAACTCCTGGAGCTTAGTCTGTCTTCTCCTGGTCTCTGGAGGTCTCGTTCTTCTTAACCTGCTGTATCAACGTAACACCTGCCAACTCACTGGCTCCACTCTCAACTTGTCGAGTCCAGAAAGGATCTTGTTCCATGACGAGGACAGACTTTCGTCGCTCCCGATGGGCCTCACGCACCGCGAGACCTGTCTGCTTCTTGGTCTCAATCTCCTCAAGATGCTTAACTCGCGTGGCGTAGCGCTGGTTATAGTCCTCCCTGATACGCTCTGAACCAATCTGCTGGAGCGTGAAGCGGACAAGAGATCGAAGAAGTAGAAGGACGTGTTCGCTAATGAACACAGTCACAGGAAGAGTGGCCCAGTTACCAAGCGCGGCGCCGATCTTATCGCTGCTGAAGAGATGGACAATGGCGGCGGTGCAGATACTGCCGAGCCAGGTGAGGGCTTCGAGGGAATAGATCCAAGGTCCAATTCCGTCTGATCGAACTGGGGCAGGTCGCTGGTGCTCGAGGGAAATCTTTGCAAAATCAGATCGTAGTTCGATCCAGTTGTTGATTAAGAAACCCATTGGAATAATGGGCCAGACTGGGGAGAACAAAGCTAGGTAGCCAAATTGCAGGACAATTTCGGCGATGTCGTCCTGAACATTATATTTGGGAAGAATTGATTCATTGCGCACGCGGGACAAGAAAGTAGCCTCCTCGGGCTCATCCTTAACAATAGCGAGTAGCATGTCGCCCTGAGAACGAGATCGTCGGTAATCTCGATACCAGTCTGATAGTTTATGCTTGAGCATCGGGACAATGTTCTCCTCGAAGAAACCTGAAATCTGACCCGTGACAGTCAGGGCAATGACTTCGTTGGTCAACCTGTCAGCGTCGAGATGGAAAGGTTGGTGCACGAATGTCTTTCCAACACTAGCAAAAGCCCCGACGAGGATGCTCTCAAGCTTGGGAACCACATCACCGCCGAAGGGGATGTAAATAAATGCAGTAAGGAAAATGGGTAAGTAGTTTGTGAACATATTGAGAACGAATACTTTTTGAGTGAGTGACATTTCGTGAAGATCGGCTGTGCGGTGGTTTTCGTATTCAGTCATCCATTCGGCTGCGTCTTCGAGGGCTGAGGTTATGTACGGCAGAGACACGGCGAGGAGAATCGTAGGAAGGTATTCCTGTTTAGTTCAGTACCCAAAGTGTCAATGATGATAAAGATTCTTACCAGATAATCCTTATAAGGTCCAGCATATGTCTCTGAGATCATAATCTCAATAGCAAAGACGGCGATGATAGTGATACCTAGAGCCACAAACGCAAATAGCAGGAACGGGATCTGCGCAAGTTGGCGTACAACATTTTTCCAGGGCGGAAAGTAATAATGTTTACGCCCGGATGCATCGATGTATTCTTTTTCGTACTTGAATTGCGGACGGTTGACCTTGAGGTGATGGATTCCCTTGACGTTCCATCGGAGACTGTAGTCTATCTCTTGAATCTTCCAGTACTCCAAGAAGACGGTGCACCAAACACTGGTCAGAATCCCATACGCAAGCGAGTATCGTGGAAGCCAAAGCCATGCGATGACTCCGGTAATGGCCGGAAAGGTGAGGAACAAGAGATATGTCTGAATGAAAGCAAAGTAGAATGCAACCTGAGACTGTTAGAAATTTATCTAAGAAGAAGCGAGCTGAAAGATATACCTTTGAGCCGTGAAGATCTCGGATGGAGTCGATGTCCTCTGCTGATAGGAAGATGCGTCTGCTTAGGTAACTCAGGAGAGACTGGTTAACCTTGGGGTTATGCATAGGGAAAATGGCCTTGACATTTCCCCATTGTCCAATCCCGGGTGTGATCCCTGCACCGCCAAGATCCTTTGACCAGTTGACAAGATGATAAACGGAGAGAATGTCCTCGGCTTCGAAGGCTCCCTTGACAACAGTGTTTTTATCACCACCTGGATGATTTGGAACGATTCCGTATAGCCAATCTTTGACCCTATGTTTCTTGATTAGAATACGGTTTTTATACAAGGGGGATGGTCTCACCTCGACTTGTACACCCAATTTCCTAGCAGCTCATGAGGAGCTCTGGTGAAGATAAGAAGAGTCTGCTCATAACCTGCTCTCACTTCTGTGTGCAGACCGACTTCTTCCAAGTCTTGGAGCAGAGTTTTGATCTCCTTAACGGCAGTATCGTGATCTGCCCCGCAAGTGTTAGTGTCCCGATGCTAGTCCGGCGAACAACAGATACACTCACCTATTTCACTGAAATCGTAAAGCACGACATACTTATCGTTGTATGTCGCCTTGTCCTCAAGAGCCGTGGGAGACATGTTCCAGCCTATGAGATGATGCCTGCGGGGCGGTGAAGTTCTGGTTCTAGGTCCGGAGTGGTCTAGTCAATCAACGACCCTTGTCCGCCGAAACATGCCCGAAGGAACAACAAGTTACGATGACGATTGAGAACTGTTTTGACAAAGGAGAGGATGGAAAGAAAACGAAGAGTGTCTTTTGTTAACTCCTTTCTGTAAACACAGGTCTGTGTGTATGTATTTCTTCCACGTCAGCTTGCTCCACTTGGCCAAGCCTTGTCTTTCGTCAGAAGGCGGCTAAGTCGGCACCAAATTCCTTGGTGATTGCCGTTGCTTGGCGTTTTTTGTACGAGGAAGCCACTTACAGCCCTACTGATGTTTGTGGCTTTTTATGAGGTCAATTTCATTTGTCACTTGGACCAATCGCTAGTTGTTGTTTGACGATATGGGATCTACAAGATCTACCGGGTAACTGCATGTCAAATTTGGAGTCTATAAACTCATTTCCTCCTCTACGAAACGTGGAGTAGGTGATCATGTTTCCCTTAAATAGTGTTTTAACACTTGGCATTCTACATACGAGTTTGCCGTATCTATTAGAGGTGGTGGTTAAGCTGTTGCAGATAAGTTCATACAATAGCCATGACTGCAATCAGAGGTCACCGAAAAGTGCACAAAACAGATACGATATAATGATTTCTCTACCCAAGCCAGAAAAGAAACAACACAGCTACGACTATCGTGTAAGTGTAATACTGATGCTTACAAGTCCTTGTAACAGCTGATATACGATGAAGAGGAAATAAGAAGAGATCATTATCGATAAGCTGAAGGTGAACGATAGAGGAGATAAGATAAGATAAGATAGGTAACTCCTACTGTATAGAAGAGCCTTGCCATAAACAGCTTTGTCTGTACAAGCAGAGAATCGCGATGTACAAACCTAATTCCTTTCATGCAGCTGGAAAGTGAATGCAGCAGAAATAACAGGAGTTTAGAGAGTTACAGAATCGTGTGTTGAAATGTTATATCACCTTGTTACCAACTGGAATAAGAGTTTCGGCATCGGTGCCAAACGCAACGTACTTGGAAAGATGAATTGTTGTCGGCTTGTAAGATAAATCAATTTCAGGGGCTATATGTACGAGTATAAATTAATCACCATTGATGGGACTAAGAGCCTGTTCTTTACGCGCTGTTGGCAGTAGTGGCGAATGTTATCCTTGATCTGACATTAAATACCAAGCATTCTGAAATCTGCAGAAAACAGGTTCCAAGTCATGCCAAGGTGCATAAAATGCTCTTAGTTCAAAGGAAATACTGTTGCCTCTGTTGTGTAAACCCAGTCAGGTCACATGTCGCGTGTTTTAAAAAGACATATGTCGTCGTCATTCATTCACGGTCTAGTTTCTTCTTTGTTGGTTTCTGACCATCACCATCGTATATTTTGTTGAAATAACAGCAGAAAAATAAAAGAATTTTGAAACCAGTGTTACCACAGTTCAATCACGATGGGAAAAGTCTCTTGGCAAGACCAAGCCGCTGCGAAGCGTGCTGAGACTCTAGACAAGATCAGCCCAGAATGGAAATTGTCCAAAACAGATCTCGAACACGCCCGTCAACAGCGCGATATCACCGGCTCTTTCATCCAACAATTTTTGGATAACGAGAGTATATCCATAACTTCGATGAAGACGGCGCCTATCTTGACGGCTTTGAAAGAAAGACGACTATCGGCGGTTCAGGTCGTGAGAGCCTTCTGCAAAAGGGCTGCTGTAGCGCACCAAATCGTGACAACCACACAGAACATTCTTGGTTTGGCATTTACTAACCTATTGATTTAGAATAATTGCCTCCATGAAGTGTTTTTCGATCAAGCACTGCAGCGCGCCGAGTATCTTGACGACTACTACGCCAAGCACAACAAGCCAATTGGTCCGCTCCACGGGCTGCCCATCAGTCTCAAAGACCAGTTTCATGTAAAGGGTGTCGATACGACTATGGGATATGTTGGTTGGATCGGAGGTAACCTTGGAGTATCAGATCATGACAAAACTCACAAGATCGAAAGCCAGATTGTTACCGAGCTGCTGTCACTAGGAGCAGTCCTGTACTGCAAGACGAGTCTACCTCAAACGTTGCTTTTTGGAGAGACTAAAAATAATATCATTGGTGAAACTCTGAACCCTAACAATAGAAACTTGTCTTGCGGTGGTTCATCGGGTGGAGAGGCTGCACTCATCGCTCTAGGAGGGAGTTCGGTTGGCGTTGGTACGGATATCGGGGGATCGCTGCGCATACCGACTGGTTTCTGCGGCATCTTCTCCATAAAACCGACTTCGAACCGACTCTCTTACCGCGATGCGGCGAACACTAATCCTGGACAGGATACCTACCGCTCAACAATTGGCTTCATGGGGACTTCCATCGATGCGCTTGAGTTGGTGTTTCAGTCTGTTCTCGGTACGGAGCCGTGGCTTCGGGATCCAGCTGTCTTGCCCGTCCCTTTCAGAAAAGAGGTGATAGAAGCGTATTTGTCTAGAGCCGACTCGAAAGGAAATGCAAAGTCAGATGAGAAACCTTTGAAGATGGGTCTGCTTTGGTGTGATGGAATGGTTGGACCTCATCCGCCTGTTCTTCGTGGACTCCATGTTGTGGCTGAAGCTATGAAGAAAGCCGGACACAAGGTGAGTGATGATGACAAAATGAGTAAATCTTCCAGCTCACGCAATACAGGTGGTGGACTGGAATCCACCATCACAAGAAAGAGCCACAACTATAATTGTTAGTGCATCTCCCGTCTCACAACTGCCTATACGAGAACTAACTCACTCGTACTCGTAGGGAGGCTTCTTTGCTGCAGATGGAGCACACGATGTCCATACACACTTAGACAGATCGGGCGAGCCTCTGATACCAGATCTCAAAGACGGCTTCCAGCTCAAAGCACCTACAGAACTTCTCAAGTACCAGGATCTGACTTTACAGGGCCTCGAGTATGAGCGAGAGTACTCGGATTACTGGAACTCTACCCAGGAGTCAGACGGTAAAAGACAACCTTTCATAGAACCAGGCCATATGCTGATATGTATAGGACAAATTGTGGATGCAGTCTTGATGCCTGTCGCACCACATGCAGCCGTTATACCAGGAAAGTTCTATCACGGAGGTGAGTCTCTCGTATCCCCACTATGTTGTGTTGCGACTGAAGTGGAATAAAGCATATACCGATGCGATGAACGTGACCAACTATTCTGTTGTCGTCATACCCACGATACGGGCTGATGCCAGCATCGACGTTTTCGACGATTCGTACAAGCCTTTGGGAGATTTGGATAGCAAGAATTGGAAAGCTTGTAAGTCACGCCCTGCGCGAGAATCTTTCTTGACTGCATTTTTCCAGCGAGCAACTCTACTGACTGGTGTAGATGACCCGGAACTCTATGATGGCGCACCAGTTGGTATTCAGATTGTTGGGAGAAAGTTTGAGGAGGAGAAGTGCCTCGCTATTGCTCGAATCGTCCACACTGTCCTTCAAAATGCGTCGTAGTGTGTGACAATATTGTCACGATCTTATGGCACTGTTAAGGTTGATGATCAATCATGGGAGCGCGTGTTGAGCCTGAGGCAGAATGAATTGAGAAAAAAGACATTATTCAATTGTAGCAAAGGCCCATACGAGGACAAGAATGGATCTCCACGTTCTAACTTTACCGAACGAGGTTCGACCCAAAACGTTCTCCGCTTCGTGCCCTGTATTCCGCTGTCGGTATTTTAGTTGCAAGAGTGTCACAGGGGACTGAGTCGATCTGATTGGCCAGAATGGAAACAAATGCCGATTTCAGCGGAGTATTACATGTTCCATCAAGCGAATGCCATGATATATCTGCAAGTTCAGATAGTGGCAAGCAATCTGAAAATACCATTATCAGGTGAAATTCCCAACTATTCAATCACATACGACCATAGCTCTTGGAAAATACGGGATCCCGTCCGCTCTCCCATAGTCAAGCNNGGGGAATCCTCACTGTTGTATGTTTTTTTTCTCATTTTTTTTTTTTTTTTTTGTCTTTTGAGGCTCTCGCTTACTAGCTCTCCTGTAAATTCCGCCATATGCTTGGCAATCAGTTTCATCTCAGCTCACCCACAGACTATGCACCAACTGTCACGGACGAGTGACTATTTCCGGACAACATCCATTTAGACTAAAGATACAATAAATCAACTTGTCCGCTATCGGCTCTGCTAGCGATCAATAGTCAAGTCTTGATTCGCAAGTCTAGCTACAGCGAAATACTACAGCGGGAAAGCTAATACGGAGAATCTACCGCTTCGGGGAAGCTAATCGCTAAACGGCCGAGGCTAAAATCCGGGACCCAGCGGAATGGTACCCGGACACAGCGGTGATTAGGGGACCGAAGATGTGATGAATGGGTAGGATAGGTCTTCACGTGGAGTACTGAAGTGATTATTGATAGCGATGTAGTTAGCCGAGGTCTCCCGCTTTATCTGGGACGGGAAGTGGGAAGCGGAACTGGAATGTTTGAGTTTGAAGCCGAGGTGGGATATGACCCTAACCAAGCCCAACATTGATGGATCAGGGCCCAGAAACGTGGCAGTCCACATTTCGTCTCGGTGTGGCTGAACGGCTGATCTAGAGTCTCGTCTAGAAAACTATTCAAATTCAAAATCCGAGTCTAGATCGGTTCAGGCAGGAACAAGACATCAGGTAATTGTTAAACGAAAGGATGTCTCTCCCCTGAAAAGCTTCGCCCAACAAGGAATGGATACTGATCCACCAATAGGGCCGGCTAAATCCTTCTACTCTCAAAGGCCGGGGGCCACCAAAATTTTGAATCTCAAACTGTTACGTCTCATTTATGTAACGACAAAGACTTTCTTTGGCTGGCCTTACAAGGCGACATTTCTTTTTCCCCAGAGTTGACCAGACGGCAAGAAGTGTAATGTTTATTTCCCCAGACTTGGGAAATACGAGAGCCGTTACGGATACAGGGCACACGACAGAAGAGACATGTGAGATGCATCGCACGAATCCTTCGCTCAGACTAGAGACGGGACTGGACCTTCAGCTTGTGATTAGGAGAATATTTCCACGTGCTAACCATCCATTGTGGCCATCCTTTCTATGGTAGTATTGGCTGACAATGGGGCCAATCTTTCCAGGGGATTGACTTGAAGATGTGATGACCTCCATTATTGGTTACGTCTTATCAGTCATCCACACTCAGCACAACTTATTATATTTCATCTTGTGAATGTCTGGCTTTTGATCCCTGACGCCACATTCTATGCAATTTCTTCAACAGGGAAGACGTCGGCCCACGACATCCTCTTTTGTGCTCCAGTCCCGCTATCTCTTCATTCCGACCTCGCAATCTGCACGTAATTCAGAATTTGGGTTAGCCTGGGGGGCTGTCAACGTTTTTCAATGCAACCCACACCGATTTCGCAATTCATTCATGATACGATCGCGACATGGATAACGTCCGAGCCATCGGTAATGGAGTCTGTTTCATCAATAGACAAAGATAAGTCTTGATGACCGACTGAAACTATTGAAACCAGAATTGTCTTATTCTTACCAATTGAGAGAGAAGCTCATCTTATCGCTTACAGGATTCATAGGAGCAGCGAATGGGTGGTCTGCCCCTGGCATTAGCTAGACTCGGCTTTTTTTTAGTTAATGGTTGGCCATTCAAGTGTCCCCGACGCCAGTGGCGGCTGAGCTGCGCCGCTTTCGCTGACCATCCAACACACCCAACGTCTGCTTCGGCGACACGATTTGTCTGAATTGATTGACTGGGGTTTATTAACCCCTTGTTTCTGATCTGATGTCTCTTGATAATCCTGGGGGACTCATTAATGTCCCGCATCCGCCTTGAAATGCAGGAACCCTGATATTCCCCAAATCTTTTTTAACTTTTATTCTTGTTGCTTGCTTTTTTCTTTGAATCCATCAGCCATCAATACCCACTTCGACTTGGTCATCAGTAACACATCGCAGGGCGTCCCGCCCTCGAGCTCTTCGCCATGTCGCTCTACACGGCCGCTCCCGATGCGCGGACCTTTGAACAAGACAAGCCAACCCTGCTTGTCTCATGGTGGATTACAGTCTTTTGCGTGGCCATCATCCTTACTCGAATGGCCGGTAGATATGTGCGCGTGGAAAAATTACTCAAGGAGGACAAGATTGTGGCAGCAGCCCTCGTGCCACTCGTTCTAAGAGCCGTCTGCGTGCATTTCGTGCTCAAGAACGGCACGAATAACGTCAATTTGGATGGATTGGATTTAAGTGACCAAGATATCGACAAGAGAATCCTGGGAAGTCGCTTGGTCATGGCCAGTCGGATATTCTACGCTTCTGTGTAGGTCAAGGCCTAACCATGGTGATGAATGTTGCTAACATGTAGCAGTCTCTGGATTCTAAAACTTACTACGCTCGAATTCTTTGAGCGCCTTGCTGGTGCCACCAGAAGAAGGTCACATCGCATCATGATCCACGTCATTCGCGGCACCCTCGCTGCTACCTTTCTTGCCGTCCTCGTCAGCGATCTCGCCGAGTGTCAACCGTTTCCTCATTACTGGCAGGTCACACCCGATCCCGGACCTCAATGCCGTCAAGCATTCGTCCAGATGCTTGCCATGGCCTCGTGTAACGCCCTTACCGATCTTCTCCTCATCGCATTTCCTATCCCCATCATCCTTTCGACTCAGATTCCGACCAAACGCAAGGTCCTTCTCATCATGCTTTTCAGTTTTGGACTGTTGACTGTCGCCATAACCTTGTACCGTATCCCGCAAATCCTCAAAGCGGATGGCAGCCAAGTAGTTCGCACCATGTGGGCTTCAATCGAGATCCTCGCTGCCACTGCCGTAGGCAACATTGTTGCACTAGGATCCTTCTTGCGCGACAGTGGTGTCAAGCGTAAGAAGTACAAGGACTCGGAGAGTTACGACGGCTATTCCAATTCGCGGTCGCAGTCCCAGGGCACCCGACTCACACGCACGGCTGGAGGGCATAGCCAGTGGGAGGAAGACGAGACTCCCGTACGAACAACCGAGGGAATCTGGGCCAAGACGCACGAGATTAGCGATTCGGTCTCCAAAACGTCTGGAGAGAGGCCTGTGAGTCCGACTCAGAGTCATGATTCGCTCATCACACGCGATCAATTACAAGAGTCGATGGACATCCCCCGGGAGGGCTTTGCATACCGACATCCTCCTGCAGCAGTAATTGCGGGAGATGCGAGAGAAGTGCAACGAGCGCAAGCGAGCGGTTGAAATTTGCGATTGTCAGCAAGCATGAATTGACTATTATTTCTTGTATATATACTTTTTTTTTTGGATACCACGATAGTCACGAACTTCACTTTGTCAGACATGAGACGAGTTTCCCCGCGATCTACTGAGTGATGGTCTGTGTGTTCTGATGCCATCTGTTACCCCAATTCGTGTACGTAACAGCAATTCCAAACCCACCACGATAGCTTCAGGGACCGGTCCAACCCCAGACCCGGTGGGGATAAGGGATAAGTTTTGTTCCCCATGGGCGGATTGATTGATCAGAACTGAGCTTCCTTATTTACTCCGAGTGATGACCAGGAACCAAACACTGATAACATGAAAGGAACTTGCTGACTTTTCCGACCCCGATCAAGTTATAGTGAGTTGACAAATTCTTTATCTTGGTAACGAAGCTAAACTGGCTGATCTCATCATCCCCGTTGAAACGCGGACTTCCTCCACTTTCTGTCACCCAGACTACTGCACGGGGTACACTAATCTCACCGTTGGGTATTCCTGAATTGCCATTTTTCTCTCTTTTCAATGCAAACTTGTCCATCTCATCCGCCACAATTCCATCATTGTCAACAGTTTAATTCTTGCGGCGATCTTGTCCATTGTCGACCACCTCGTGGCAAATCCATCCAGCCACCCTCGGAAATAATCCTTCTAGAAGCCTTCTAGAAGCCGATAAACAGATTTTTTTTTTCTTTGTTCCTTATCGCTCATGGGTGAATAATCTGCATGGCAATCTTGGTTATACACTCACGATCCATTTTCATCACCAAACGTCATTCGTTTACCCCAACCTCGATCAAACATCATCCCCCCCCATGTTCGGTTTCATCATAATACATCTTTTTACTCTCCCTTCCAAACCATAGATCCCCATAATCTACCGATCCTCTTCCCCTCAATTGAATGGACAACGGAAAAGCCTCGCGATGAAAGACGGCGACGCCCAAAAGATGAATAATCGACCTATAGAATTGAATTCTTCCCTTAGAAATGTCAAACACGATCCACCAATATACGGCGCTGAGGATTGGATCAATGGATTTAGACGCGCTGATCCGAGGCCGGGGTACCAACTTACCGATGCGCCCGAAAGGTTCTATGACTTGAGAGCTGCGAATGCAAAGACTGCGAATACTGCGCTTGCCAGGGAGTTGAAGGGGAGACATTTGCAGATGATTGCATTTGGAGGTTCTATCGGTGAGTCTCTAACCCCCTCGCCTAGACTTGGACTGTCTTCAATACTTTACCTGCTCAGTTTTATTTATTCTGTGTCTTGGCGTGCCATACTTCCATGACTGGAATCGACCAGCTAATCGAAAGCCAGGAACGGGTTTATTCGTCGCTTCAGGCGGTTCATTATACAGAGGCGGTCCAGCCAGTATTTTATTATCTTATCTCCTCATCGGAACCATGCAGTATTGCACAATGCAGTCTTTGGGAGAGTTATGCGTGACCTTTCCAATAGCTGGCTCTTTTTCAGCGTTTTCAACGCGATTCCTGGATCCGTCGTGGGGCTTTGCAATGGGTTGGAAGTGAGTCATGTCGCACGCTTATTTGAACCATACTGACGATTTGGTCCAGTTATTGCTTACAATGGCTGTTCGTCCTACCTTTAGAGATAATTGCAGGCGCTTTCACAATAGGCTACTGGAACGAAGCCATCAGCAAATCCGTCTTCGTCGCCATCTTTCTGCTCACTATAGTCGTCATCAACTTGTTTGGTGTCAAGACATATGGAGAAGCTGAGTTTATATTTTCTCTCATAAAAATTACCGCTATTGTTGGTTTCATGTAGGACGAGCTCCATCACCATTGATGTCTCTGGCTAACAGCAACGCAGACTCCTCGCTATTGTAATCAACATTGGCGGAGAGCCAGAGGGCCATTACATAGGCGGAATGTACTGGCGGAATCCCGGTGCATTCAAGAACGGCTTTAAGGGCTTTTGCAGCGTCTTGGTGACATCTGCCTTTTCCTTCACTGGGACAGAGCTAATCGGCCTAGCCGCTGCCGAGACGGCAAACCCTCGGAAATCCCTACCCACGGCGATAAAGCAGGTCTTTTGGCGTATCATGATATTTTACATTGTGGCCCTCTTGCTCGTGGGCCTGTTGGTACCCTCTGATGATGGACGTCTTGTCGGCGGCGACAATGTCGCAGATGCTACAGCAAGCCCCTTCGTCATCGCTATAGAGAAAGCTGGCACTTCTCTTCTCCCTGGGATAATGAATGCCATCATCTTGATAGCTGTCATCAGCGTTGGTAACTCTGCTGTTTTCGGATCTTCGAGGACATTAGCTGCTTTAGCTGAGCAGTCCCACGCGCCTCAGATATTCGCCTATGTGGATCGGCAAGGTCGCCCACTAATGGCTATACTTTTTGCCTCCTGTATAGGCTTTCTCGCATTCTTGGCAGATGTCAACGCCCATGATGCCATCTTCAACTGGTTGCTGTCCATCAGCGCGCTGAGCACACTCTTTACATGGGGGAGCATCTGCCTGTGCTACATCCGCTTCCGCACAGCATGGAGTTACAATGCCCACACGGTTGACCAGCTTCCGTTCAAGTCACACGTCGGCGTCGTGGGGGCATGGGTCGCCTTCGTGGGGTATTTTCTCGTCCTTGTGTCGCAGATCTGGATAGCTATCTCCCCCGTGTACGTACCCGACATCGATAATGACACGTCGGGTGCTGTACAGAACTTCTTCTTAAAGGTCCTGGCTATCCCCATCATTCTGTTGTTCTATGTGTCTCACAAACTGTGGTATCGCACGCAGGTCGTGCGGCTGGAGGATATGGATGTTGAGACGGGGCGGCGGTACTTCCGTGTGCATATAATGACGGAGCAGGAGCGGGAGGAACGGTCGGGTTGGCCAAGATGGAAGAGGCTTTATAAATTCTTATGTTAACCTTTGCGTTACTGTCAAATAGTGAATGCGCGATAGGATCGATTGAAGATTGAATACGTCAGCGATCGTTGGCAAAATATGGAATAGTGTGTCTTGAGAAGATGAATCACGTCTTTAACCACACAGTTACGAATTATGTCTCAAGTCATGTCTTCCAATTCAAGCAATCTATGCGGTGTTGATAGACAGGTTACAATGGATTCTGTCATACAAATCCATGCCATCAATCTAGCTATCCAGTAGAGGAGGGACGTTTTTAACAAGATACTCAACAATTGCATCCGGTCCTCTCTCAACTTGAAGCCCAGTTGGTATAGCATGCAGTTTGATATCCGGTACAATCGACTTGGCCATTGCGTGAATTTGCTGCGCCTCTTCTGTCGACCACATGGAAGCAGAGAACTGGTAGAATCAGTCTCTGACTAGTCACAGAGATTCACATTTTTCACTCACCAAAACATCGGGCTTGTGCTTCGTGACTTTGGGGATCACTTCATCTATGCCTGGGCAACTTGTTAATGGGTTTCGAAACAGAGGTTGCCAGTCAACGTACTCTGACAATTGTCAACGTGAATAATTTCGTAATCATCTTGCAGCTCGGTAATAAGGCGTCCAATGAGACGCTTGGCGCGTTCTGGTGCTGTGTTGACTGTGACGAGTCTGAAAGGGCCTTTCTTTTCTGCCATTGTGTCAGAGTTTAGTGTCGCAAGTTGTTTGATAATTGAATGCGGGGATAAAATGGTTCTTGAGTCTGAGTTGATGCGGATATAATTCAGCTATTGCCGGGACAGAAGGTGGAGTACTGCAGGAAGCTATGCCATGTAGACTGTAGTTGGAAGCAGGTTAACTGGATACTATACGCGGCCAGAACCATGACACTGCTGGTAGCTTAAGAAACAAGATGATTCAGTTAGTTTTTAGAAGTTCGAAGAGTCCCTTAGATTTGTTATATAAAACACATCTGTACTCCAACAACGTCGTTTGTCTAATGGCTGAAATTAAATACCTGTTTTGCCTTGTCACGAGGACCCCGCAGTACTTGGTTTTGGTACCTAGGGGAGGAAATAAAACATCAGACGCAAGCTTAGGATGCAAATAAAGAGCCTTAGAATCTCCTGTAAGGAGCATAAGCTGACCTAATAATTGTGTTTCTCATGCTTTAGTAGTTAAGTCTTATTGGGCCTCGAGGAGCACGTATGTCTCAGGAAAGAATGTACCTCACATTCCAAGCATTCCAAATGGATTCTGTCTGCAACGGCCTTTTTCCAAAGCCGATCTATGGTATTCAATGGAAATGGCCAAACTGCATATTTTCGATTCAAATATGCTCTTATGACTAGCACCCTTCTCTTATTAGTAATACCTCTCTCTATTCCATCGCTTGATAAGAGCCAGGAATCGACAGATAAGAGACAAGACGGACATGTGTATCGACGTAAATGGGCACTCTACTCCATAATTCTCATCATCGACGGCGCTTGAATTTGGTCCGACGCAAGGTCTGACTCGGTCCACATGACACCTTTCCTAATGCGGCCACAAATGGCAGGTTATTGGAGACTTGATAAGCAGAGCAAAGACAGAGTTGACAAGAGCAAACTGGAGTCTCGTCTCTATATATCGTGATGAAATCAGTAAACGACATAGCCGATATTGTCTACACGGTTTAGCTAGTTTTGTCGAATCTGTTATTATACCACAGCATTTGACATCGCCGCAAGTTGATACAACACAAAATGCCTGATCTATACCAACCACCTGTTGACTACTATTATGCCCGCGACTTCAAAGGATATGGAGAGAAGGGACTAATAGGGCTACAGTGGCCCAATAATGCTAAGGTAGCTGTTTCATTTGTCATCAACTATGAAGAGGTGAGTCCCGGAATGTCGAACAAGTTACGAATCAGTAAGCGAGATATCGTATAGTAACTAACAATCCAGGGTGCAGAGCATTCTGTCGATAACGGGGACGGTGTCTCAGAAACGACTCTGCGCGAATTTCCTGGGACAGCGCGCATGAACGAACGTGACTATAACGCTGAATCTGAATACGAATACGGATCTCGAGTTGGTTTCTGGAGATTATTCAAGCTCTTTAACAAAAACAATATGAAGTTCACTCTTTACGCAGTTGCGCAAGCGCTTGAGAAACAACCTGAAGTGGCTACGCGTTGTGTGCAACAAGGCCACGATGTGGCATCGCACGGTTACCGTTGGGTTGATCACCATGACTGGTCTATGGAAAAGGAAAAGGAGTACATCAAGAGAGGGATCAAGAGTTTGAAGAATCTTACAGGATACGCTCCGAGAGGGTGGTACTATGGTCGCCCTTCACCTCGCAGTCGGACTCTCGTCCCTCAAGTCTATCAAGAAATGGGCGAGGACTTGGTATGGGCTAGCGACACATACGCCGACGATGTACCATACTGGATCGACCTACCCACTGAGAGAGACCAGTCCAATGCCAAAGGATGTCTCATGATTCCTTACAGTTACGATTGCAATGACTTCAAATTCCATACAACCACTGGATTCAGTGATCCCGGAGGTTTCTACACCCACTTGAAGAATGCCTTCGATGTGCTTTACGAGGAAGGGATGGATGGCGAACCGAAAATGATGACGGTCGGTTTACACTGTCGGATTATAGGAAGACCCGGGCGGTTCAAGGCTTTGAAGGACTTTGTGGATTATATTGCGCATAAGGATGATGTTTGGGTTGCTACAAGGACTGAGATTGCGGAAGCATTCAAGGCTCAATTTCCTTATAATAGGGCCAGCGAATAGACAAGTTTAAGACTCAGCCAAACAGATAGGCGTCAGAAGCATTAGCCCCTAAAGCTTAGTGTAACAGAAATAAGTAGCCTAAGAGGCTTGTCTAAGCACCATAAAGCGACCATATTATTTCGTCTCTCACGCCTCTCAAGGCCACTTCGTCTGATGCCCTGGGGCCAAGTTCGAAGCTTTTGGGTTTATAGTAACGAATTGGATCCACCAGATCAAGAGTCGGCGATAGATATGCCAGCCGAGAGATGCCGTTAAGAAGCGTCTAACGTTGTTGGTACATCTCAGGTGACGGTTGTGGAGTAGCCATTATGTCAGCTACAGCACAAGAGCCCGCAGAAAAGACGCTGATCTTGGAATAGGACACATTGCTGATTACCAAAATACAAATTCAAAGCATAATTGAACATATTGATCGTTCAATTACTCCTGCTTGTCGTCTCTAACCATGTCATCCGAAGCTTACAAACTCACGGCTACAGAAGTCATTACTAAAATACGGGATGGTCAACTGTCAGTTGAAGAATACGCGCAGTCACTTTTGGCACGTATCAAAGAACGTGATCCGGTTGTCAAAGGATGGGTATATCTCAATCCTGATCAGGTATTGCGGGAAGCTAAAAAACTTGATCAAGTTCCCAAGGAGAAACGTGGACCACTCCATGGTGTTGCAGTGGCAGTTAAGGATGTCATCTACACAAAGGGTAAGTCAGCATGTAGTCTACCGATTTGGACGTTAACTGACACATATTATATAGACATGCCTACCCAGTTTAACTCTCCTATCTACGAGGGTGATGCACCCCAAGTCGATGCAGCTAGTATCATCATCCTGCGCAAAGCTGGAGCCCTGATTCTTGGCAAAACTACTACCACTGAGTTTGCAGCAACCACCCAAGGGCCAGCTACGACCAACCCTCATGACAGTTCTCGAACCCCTGGCGGCTCCTCATCAGGATCAGGTGCCGTTGTTGGTGACTTCCAGGCCCCCATTGCCCTCGGCACCCAGACAGGAGGAAGTACCATCCGCCCCGCATCTTTCAACGGCATTTATGGATTTAAACCAACTTGGAATTCCATTTCAAGGGAGGGTCAAAAGGTCTTCTCGCTGATTAATGATACACTGGGCTTTTACGCCCGAAGCGTGGCTGACTTAAACTTACTCGCTGACGTCTTTGCTCTGGAAGATGACCAACATCCAAACCCAAACTTCTCGTTGCAAGGAGCGAGGATCGCTGTCTGCAAGACAATGGTCTGGCCTAAAGCGGGATACGGTCTTGTCAACGCCATGATCAAGGCCATCGAGCTCCTTCGTGAAAACGGTGCTACTGTGGACGAGATTGAGTTTCCGGAGCATCTGAAAGATTTGCCCGACTGGTATTCCATCATCTTCAACTCTGATGGAAGAACGGCATTTCTGCCCGAATATAAACTGGACAAGAATCGACTCGCAAACCAGATTGTTGGTCATGTCGAGAACGATGGAAAGATTTCCAGAGCTGCGCAGCTCAAGGCCTTTGATGACATTGCGGCGGCGAGACCAGTAGTAGATAATATGCTCAGTCAGTATGATGCTGTCTTGACGCCGAGTGTACCAGATGAGGCACCCGAAGGTATCGAATCTACAGGTAGCGCAGCATTCTGTCAAATATGGACGGTAAGTACTTTCAGAATTCGAATAATCGTCTAAAGTTGATACTAACGGAGTAACGTAGGTACTGCATACCCCAGTTATCAACATTCCTGGATTTGCTGGGGAGAATGGGATGCCGATTGGGCTGTCTCTTGTTGCCCCAAGATACCATGACAGGAAGCTCCTTGCGGTGAGCGAAGCTGTGGGTAGACTATTCGAGTCTTCTGGAGGGTTTAAATAAGCTCATCGATGCAGATAAACACTTATAGCATGTATCAATTGTTATCGTCGTGTTGTAGAATATTTGTGCAAAGTCGCAGTAAACTTCCACTGTGGATTCAGAAGCCTTCTAGATCCAGTGTTGTGATTGAAACTGTACAGCATCTTCACACCAATCCATCTACTGTGATCGTGCCTGTCTTGTGTATCATGTACTCGTTGACAGCAACATCCTTTCCAGCTTCCTTTCCGTACCCAGACATCTTGATACCTCCAAAAGGCGACTCGGCGGCCGACGAATTCCCTATTGAATGTATTAGTAAATGGTTACCCGGTCAAATGAAGCGTCAGACCACTGACCAGTATTAAGCGCAATCATGCCAGCCTCAAGATTCTCAAACAGCCTCCAGATGCGATCGGCATTCTTTGTGAAAGCATAACTTGCCAAACCCATCGGCGTATCATTAGCCAGACGAACAGCCTCCTCTTCAGTCTCAAATTTATAAAAGGCAGCGATGGGGGCAAAACACTCTTCGCAAGAAATGAGGCTATCGTGAGACATATCGGCAAGGATGGTCGGTTCATAGAAGTACCCTTCTTCGCCACCCTTTGGAGAAAGACGATTGCCACCTGTGACGATTCGGGCACCTTTCGAGACGGCGTCTTTGACTAGGCGTTCGGCCCGGTCCAAGCTCTCGGGTTTTGTCACTGGTCCAATTGTAGTCCCTCCAGAAGCGCCATGACCAACGACATATTTTGCTGTCTCTTCGACGAAACGTTGCAAGAACTTGTCGTAAACGGCCGATTGGACAAGGAAGCGGTTTACTGTGACACAAGCCTGACCGGCGTGGCGCCATTTTAGGCCCACGAGTTCCTTCAAAGCGGCTTCTATATCGGCGTCATCAAAGATCAGACACGGACAGTTGCCTCCGAGCTCGAGAACGACCTTTTTGAGTCCCAGACTGCAGAGGTTCGCAACCAGAGTTCCGACGCGAGTTGATCCAGTGAAAGTGACCTTTTTCACAAGACTATGCTTGCAAAGCGCTTCGCTTAGTGACGGAGTATTTTCCAAGCTTGTGGGCAAGATATTCAGGACTCCATCTGGAAAACCCGCCTCGGTAGCCAACTTAGCCAGAGCCATAGCAGTCACCGGGGTTTCTGGTGATGGCTTCACTACCATGGTACACCCTGCCGCCAACGCCGCCGCGGCTTTTCGCAAGACCATGGCAACGGGAAAGTTCCACGGAACAAGAGCCACAGCGACACCGAGTGGCTGCTTGATGGTGAAGACTCTTCTATTTGGCGCTGATGGAGCGAAGCAGGTTCCCTGTATCCGCTCCGCTTCACCCGCAAACCACGAAGTGAACGTTAGAGAGTAGTCCATCTCCCCGATAGCTTCAGCATACGGCTTGCCTGTCTCATATACGAGAAGCGTGGCTAAGTCGGCCTTGTGTTCGCGGATGAGAGCGTCCCATTTCAAAAGCCACTGCGCACGTGCTCTTGGGGAGGTTTTCTTGAAGGTTTGGAAGGCCTCATTCGCAACCTTGACGGTTTCATCCACATCATCTGCGGAGTTGTTTGTTACCTTTGCCCAGGGTTTATTTGTCCCAGGATCTTAATATGTTAGCTCAACGTGATTATTTTCACGGGGAGACGTTACCGAGGACATCAAAGGTTGCTCCTGAGAGGGCACCTTTTATCTGGCCTGCTATGTAGGACTCAGTGATCAAAAGATCAGGACGGTTAAGCTGAGTCAAATATCAGGCCGTTTGCTCTTTAGTGACGCGAGCTCACTTACTTTGAAAGGCAATTCGTAGGCCATTTTTTGTGCTTGTATTCGCACTCAAAGATTCACGGCCGTACGGGATGAATATTGCAAATTGTATCGGCTTAGTGTTGCTGAACAACCCTTTTTTTTTATCCCTAAGATTGTTCAAGCTTAGAAAACAAGTAGCTCCAGTGATAATATGTTGCTGTGGAAGTGTTGCATTTCCGTCATGGCTTTGTCTTGAAGGTACATGTAACATGTTGGTTAGTAACGGTCATCGTCAGTTTCCCCGCTTGCTGATCACCAACCAAACTGTCAAGTCGGCTCATTATTGCAGACATCCGAGTTCAAGCCTCCTTCCAGAGACAGGTAAGATCTGCATTCATGTTCGGGAGAGTCAAACCCTCGCAAGAATCAACACAACTCCGCATCGGAAACGTGAACCAACAACACCGGTGTTCGAAAAGGTATAATTATCCCAGAGTATTGGTTGTCGTCTGTCAACAATCATATTTCGTATCAAACCTAGGATATTCTACCGCAACAATGGGTCGCTTAGAAGGTAAAGTCGCCATCGTTACAGGTCAGTTTTCCATGTCGTATCGTCTCAATTTTCGTATCTAACAATAGACTCAAGGTGCCGCATCTGGCTTTGGCCAAGGTATAGCAGAGCATTTCGCCGAAGAAGGCGCCAAAGTCCTCATCTGTGATATCAATGGAGAGGCCGGCGAAAAAGTCGCAGCTAAATCCGAGTCCTTCGCATTCCAGGCCATGAATGTCACTAAAGCAACAGATTGGCAGAGTGCAATTGAAAAAGCTGTGAAGCTTTGGGGTCAGGTTGATATTCTGGTGAATAATGCGGGTACAAGCTACGCGAACAAGGTACGTTTCATGCGACAGTGGGTAATTGAAAACAATTGACGTTGAGTTATGTAGAGTACCAATCTTGTCACTGAGGAGGAGTTCGACAAGGTCATGGCCGTCAATGTCAAGAGTGTCTTTCTCGGCAGCAACGCTTTTACTGCCCAGATCAAAAAGCAGGGTAGCAAGGGTTCCATGATCAACATTGCCTCTGTTGGTGCGCACCGCCCGAGGCCCGGGCTTGTGTGGTACAATGCCTCCAAAGGGGCCATTACGAATGTAAGTCAATTTCCTCAGGCCAAGAGATTGCATGCTGTGGAAGCAAGATGCATGATGTTACACCGAAAAAGAGAAAAGAGACAAGAGATAACTAACAAGATGAAAGGCCACAATGGGTCTTGCTGCAGAATACGGCCCAGACGGCATACGCGTCAATTCTATTTGTCCTCTCGCTACAATGACAGGCCTTCTCCCGACATTCATTGGGAAAGAAATCACGCCCGAGGTACAAAAGGCTCTGGGTAATGTGCCGCTTGGCCGTATGGGAGAGATCCGAGATGTCACCAAAGCTGCGGTATTTCTTGCGAGTGAGGAATCTTCCTTCATTACAGGTGTCAACTTGGATGTCGATGGCGGCCGTGCAATTTAGGTGGTCAAGACACAATCCCTGTATTGTATGCATGTTGGTTGTATTTGCATGACATATGACAGTCAAGCCGCTCATCCATAAATTCAAAACCATTCAATGCCAAGATCTGCATCAACAGGGATTCCTTCCAACTGCCAACAAGGGCCGAGACCCTGGAAATGAAGAGCTTTCCCATATGCAGCTTGTTGATCCACATACATAGTGCACCCACGACATAACCTGTTGGTCGACATGTGAAAACCTCCAGGGTTGATCCTGCAATGTAAACGGCTGGCCATGGCATAACACCTGTTGTTATCTCCGCCCATGCCATGACATGAGAAAAGAAGTCTGTGTGCAGACCCAGTGGTGGGGAAAGGGTTGCCACCAGCATCTGGATCGCGACGAGACAGAGGCCATGAGATCCGGGTGTGGTGCTCCATAGATATATTTGTAATTCAGGAATGGACGATCTTGTGCTACAGTGGTGGTAATAATATATGTCCTTATCCATTGGTTCCTACCGAATACTGGCAATTGAATGCTGTCATTCAGAGTTCTAATGTTGTTATACCTGGTGTGGTAGACTGCGTTTGTATACGCATTTCACTTCTCAGCAGGGACTTCCTGGCTACTGCTACTGGAAGGAACATTGTTCACATCGTTCCCTGGGCCCTTATCTCCAGAATGAGCCTCCGAGATCAACTTCCTGTCAATTGCAGCGCGTTCTTCATCCGTAGCATCGTTGATATGCACAGCAACCTCGTCCCCGAATTGCTTGCCAATCTCTTCAAGAGACAGACGCGCTGTTTCAGGCCAGAAGAAGTAGATTGCCGGAATGAACAAGACACTCCAGCAAATAACAAGTAGAAAATACTTCCAACCCACTGCGTTGAAGCCAATCGGAGCAGATTGGAGAAGAATGATGGTCGCTTGCACAGTTAGTTGGGACACCTTGTGGATCGCGATGGCGTTGAAAACTTACCGGCAAATTGTCCAAACAATGACCATCCAATACCGATGGATCTGATCTCAGTGGGAAAGATCTCAGAAACATAGAGATACATGGTCGTGTTGCAAAAGGTTCCCTGAAAGGCGAGGTACAAAAACATAAACAACACACCGATAGCGTTACCAGCTTTGTTGTCTGTACCGGCATAAAGCGAAATCATGGCACAGTAGACAGAAGTGGTAATCACGATACCGACGAAGCCAGTCATGTACATCTTACGACGGGAGTTGACCTTGTCATGAAGCCAAGCACCTCCAGGGTTGTAGATGAGACCGGCCGTGGTCAACCAAAGGGCAGAGAGGAGTAGAGGCATGTAGCCAGTTTGGCCCAAGCTGGTATACAGGATGACAGCATAGTTGTTCTTGCGAGTGTGAGCCAGGATACTCGTCTGAAGAGATGAACACTTACGATAATGAGAGGACCTCCAAACTCGGCACCCCATTGTGTCATGAAGCCAATGATCATGCGAGTGCGATAACTCTTCTTCTTTACCACAGCCTTCCACGGACTTCCACCATAGGCCTCCAGCTTCTTAGCGTCAAGGTCAAGCTGCTTATCAATCTGATAAAATTCCTCCTTCGCAACCAGATCCTCCGGATCGTTGGGAGACTTGCGAAGACGCACGAGCACAGACCAAGCCTCGTCACGGAGGCCCTTGGACATGAGCCACCGAGGCGATCGTGGAATCCAAGGTGACCCGGCAAGGAGAACAACTGGGGGAAGGATCTGAAAGGCTAGGGGGAATCTCCATCCAAATTCTAGATTGGAGGAGAAATAGACCGCGAATCCAATCCATGAAGACAACATGTAACCAAAGACGAGAAAGATTGCATGGTGACCTACGAGCCAGCCACGAGCGAGAGGGCTAGACATTTCGGAAAGGTACATGGGCGTCACTGTCGCCATGAGGCCCACGCACATTCCCATGATCCATCTACCAGCTTGGAACATACTTCGGGCTCGTCAGCCTTGAATAGAATTATGGAGTCTTGGATCAAACTTACGCGATATTCTGGGCGGCGCATTGGAGCACACCACCAAGGATACCCAGCGCACAGCCGAATTGGATACTTCTTAATCGCCCATAGTAGTCGCAAGCCCACATGAGTATCAGACAAGCAACAGCACCACCAGCTGAAAAGAGGCCGTTTGCAGTCGCAATCGCAGGTGTAGTTATAGTATCGTAGCCCGGCTCGCCGTTCTGAGGGAGGTCAAAGAATTGATACCATCCTGGCTGGCCGATAGTGCTTCCTATGATCGAGGCGGCGTATCCATACGTCTGGAGACACGGTCAGTATAGCTTCTGATGAGAAATGGGAAATTGAGCAGCATGATTAACATACGGTACCACCAATTGCAACAAAGGTGATGACAAGCTTGTTGTACAAGCTTGTCTGATTCCCTGTCTGTGGCATTGTCAACCGGCAACAATACTTTCAGAAGCTTCGAAATGAATACGAGGATTGGAAAAAGAAAAGAAAAGATGACAGAGTGTAGAACGAAGATTAATCAGAAGCCAGGTCTGATCGACAAATTTTACTTTGTATCAAGAGGGTCCTCCCGGGTCTTTTTGACGCTCCTACCTACTCCCAACCAGAAACTCGGTTGTAGATCACCGGAAGCATAGTTGACCTGCCGAACATCAGATCAGTTCTCGTGCTGCAGGGATATGCACGCAATTGATTGACGCCGTGGCTTTCCTATTGTGACTCTGAAGAGGTCCACTTGGATTGCATGCAGTGGCAGGGTTGATATTAATTTTCGACAAACATGCATCTGACACAAAAAAAACTGTCTAACACAGCAGCCTTGACAAGGATTTCGCACAAACTCGAACCACTCTGACTCGTTTTGGCTTAGTTTTGGTCATGGTTCACGGCTCGTTGACGCAAGAAGGCGATGGTCATGATTGTTGTGCGTATAAACAAGGCCTTGCTTGATCAAGTGCAGCAACTCATTGCTCCTGTACCTCATAGCTGAGCTTATTACCACCCGCATTCATTTCCAGCACAATGGATCCTTCGATCATGGAAAATAGCTGGGACGAACTCCCCGACCCCAAACGTGTCTGGATCGGCAAACCTGGTAGTCGAGAAGAAGGTCTTGGCCGTCTGGTCCTCCTCACACCCGATCGAGTCGCAAATGCAGCGCAGAGCCAGATCAAGACAGGAATACGAGTTAACCTTGGCTGGGATCTGAACAAGCTCGAGTATGCTTGCTTCAATCGGCAGCCATGTGAGCTGAAGATGGTGCCTCTGCTGGACGGCGTGGCATTTGATGATATCTACGTTATGAATCCTCGTTGGTACCCTTGACTGGTATTGAATTGAATTTTGCTAATAGTCATGTAGAGCAGAGTAGTCAGTGGGATGGTCTGCGACACTTTTCCATGCCTCGAGAAGAGGGCAGTACCGATCGTGTATTTTACGGCGGAACTACCAAGGAAGAGATTTTGGACCGGTCCAACGACAGAATTGGTATTCATCACTGGGCTCAGGAAGGGATTACAGGTCAGTTCTCAACTTCGGCCTTGACTACCTGAAGCAGATACTTACCGACCAGGCCGAGGAGTTCTTATTGACTATGCATCTTGGGCTGAGAAAAGAGGCATCGAATACACGACGTTTTCCCAACACGCCATCAAGCTTACAGAGATTCTAGAGATTGCCAGAGAGTGCAATATCACATTCCAACGGGGTGATATTCTGCTGATTCGCATTGGAGTGATCAGAGAGTGGGAGCATAAAATGGATGTATCAGCCAAGCAAGCCTACGCCGTAACCACAAGTCCCAAGCATGCAGGCGTCGAAGGAACAATGGACGTGCTCAAGTGGATATGGGATACAGGGTTTGCGGCTGTGGCTGGCGATGCGATTAGCTGGGAGGTAAGTCTCTGCCTTTGTGACATCCTTGGCTCTCGGTAATTGATAGTTGTTGGCATCAGGTATATCCGCCTCTTGAAGGGGCTGTCTTTATGCATGAGTATATGCTTGCTGGATGGGGGATGCCGATTGGTAAGTTCTTCAATGGTTGTTGATGTTGCATTTACTAACATTACAGGCGAACTGTTTGATCTTGAAAGACTGGCTGAGACGTGCAAGCAATTGAATCGTTGGACGTTTTTCATGGTATCATCGCCGTTTAACATGAAGGGCGGCATTTCTTCTCCACCAAATGCGCAAGCCATTTTCTAGTTAGACGCTCAACTCATGAGATACATATAGACAAGGGCTTCGGATCTGACAGTCAGTCATCCGGAGCCGATAGTCAGAATTATGGGTTCATAATTGCTTTTTGTCGCTTGTCATTTGCATTTTATTCGAAACTATTAATGGTGGCGGCTGAGAGAACAATACCTCAACGGCTCAGTCATATGTGACAAAACAAGCGACCCTCCATGCCAAGAATGATATTTGCAAGTTTCTTTTCTTTTCTCTTCTCTTTCCTCGAGGCTCCGCAATTGAGACGTCAACGGGCCGCTTCCGAAGCCGCGGTGGGGATATTTCTGTCGATCATTAACGGGTCTGGACGCAATGTAACTCATGGCTCAACCAACAGGGCATTTTTATGCATCTTTGTTTTCTCCTTGTGTCCTTGAGTGCCGAGGTTGTGTGGTGAAATGCAGGTTTTAATCTCGGTACCTTCGTCTTCTTCCTACTGGAGATAATAACTTGGATGATCCTTATGCAGGAATCCTTTGCATATTCGGATATAAACGTCGTGTCTTTCACATGTTGACTGGCACGCTAAGGATATCTACAGTAACTGTAAAGTGATCAACATTTGATGTGCATGTGAACTACATCAGGCCACTGTTCATACTCTATTTGTATTAGCATGAAACTACGACAAGTCATTAAATACCCAGCTTCTGATCCATGAAGACCCAGTGTTTTCTCTGCCGCGTACCAAGGCCATCCTTCAACCCGCACAAACTCGCTTAGCCAATCGAATCCTGCAATTCCATATTCCTGATTTCTGAGCCGAAGCAAACATGACAAGAGGCATCTCTCTTCCAGAATAGATATCCATATGCATATCAATAGAACAATGCAGCGCCACTCAGGGGCAAAACTCTTGCCATGAAGCCGAGACTCTGTTGTGACTCGTCCAGATCCTTGCAAACTCGGAACACAGTCACCCGGAGGTCTGTCATCTCTTGTCGAAGGAATCAACTAATGAAGACTCATGCGGCTATGACATCTATTACCTGACCATCCTAGCCCAATAATCTTGGAACGGCCCGCTGATGTCCGCCAGAAAGATTTGCCACTTCAGTGTTAGCTTTTGTGCCCCTGGATTGATGAAGATTTCTACTTAATATACTTTGCATCGTATCCCTTCGGCTCACGGCTATCGTCAACGTTTTGCTTCATCTCGCGGCTACCAAAGTGCCACCTAGAGGCTTCCCGAGTGCTTGGACACTGCGACTTTCGATTTGAGAACCAACATGGTCAAACCAGGCATGGATCCCCCACCGGGGAAAGAGTCCAACTTCGAGAACCCTGATCGTGAAATGTATTACATTTGCATCGTGTCGAACGCCATTGCCATGTCGGTTTGCTCCATTTTCATGTTTCTCCGACTGTGGGCCCGTTACAGACTCTCGATGAGACTTCGGATAGATGACAGTATGATATTCTCCATCTTTCTCACCTTATCTCTACTAACATTAGCTTTAGTCGCTTGTGTCATCGGATATGTAGGTTCTCAGTTTCAACATGCCATGTCGATCATCCGCTAATATCAGAACTCAAGATTGGGTTCATGGGATATTGTGTAATCTGTTTATTGAGTGAGTCTACACCAAGAGACTCGAACACTTTGACACTGATAATCTATAGTGCTTAGATATGGTGGAGGCCTACACCAGTGGGATGTCCCTGAAGATCTCGTACCCAAGTATAGCCAGGTTGGTTGTCAGGAGTCACATTTAGTGTTAAGCTTCATATGCTAACTAAATCCCAGACGGTCTATGCAACGATGGTCAACTACGGCCCAACAGTCTTCGCCATCAAAGCCGCCATTCTCCTCTTTCTGGCCAGTATTTTCGCCCCATACAAGACTTATGTAAAATGGATTTACGCCTTCCTGGTCATCATGGGCATTTACTACGTCATCATGCTCTTCCTCAAGATGTTCATCTGTCGTCCCATTTCCATGTTCTGGGGGGAAACCGACGACGGCCAATGCTTCAACCAGCGTGTACTCATCCTCGTGGATAATATCATCAGTCTTCTAAGCGACATCGTGGTGCTTCTTCTGCCCTGCCCTCTGACTAAGAAACTCCAAGTAGGGCTGATAGCTAAACTCAAGATTGTCGCTATCTTTGGAGTTGGTGGTATCGCCTGCATTTTTAGCCTCGTTAGGCTAGTCTTTATCGTTAAGAATGGGGAAAGTCAAGACCAGACTTATGTGTTTCTCCAAATCAATCTCACTGGGTGGGTGACTCAACCTCCGAAACTCATTTCATGGCTAACCAGAAGTAGTATCGCCGAGTGCGGCATCGGCCTTGTCTGTGCTTGTTTCCCGTTTATGCCAATGCTGTGGAAGTCTATTCTTCACAAGGATAAGCCAGGCTACTCATCTAATTATTCCCGGTCGCAGTTCGAAATGATGAGCGGATCAAATAAGAGATCCAGGAACGCAACGAATAATGCAGAGAGTGCTCACTACAAGGAGAACATGGACAGTGATGAGAATGTTCTCATTCCAAACGGCAAATCTTATGTTACTACCAAGATCAGAGCTGGTGACGATGGCACTGAAGGAAGTAGTGTTGGAGATGAGGGTAGGGGACATGCAAGAAGTCTTGATGACTCTCATATTCTACGAACGGTCGAGGTGGTACGACAGTACGAAGAGCGATGAGCTTATACAGATATTCCAGTCATATTTAACTAATCACAATAATCCTGATGTATACTATTAATGCCCGTTGATCAAACCATAAATTCATTACTCGTGTGATACATAAAGATTATTCAAGCTACAACTCAAAACGCCACAAAGATTTGGATACCGCCACTCCAAGCCATTCCTTTCGACAATCGCCCACAATCCTTGGCATGAAGCCTAGTACTTGTAACGCCAGCCACGCTCGACACCAGAGTTCTCGGTCCAGCCCTCCTGCTCGTCGAGCTTCTTGTTTAGCTTGATAGCCCTCCATCGTACAAGGAAAGCAGACAAAACAGTCAGAGCGCATCCGAGAAGGAGGAGACCACCAGCCATGCGGTAGAAAGGCTCCTGGCTACGGGGATAGAAGTAGGGGCTGAACCAGTGGCTGACCTGGCTGATACAGTTGGCAATGGCGATAAGCGCAGCCTTCTTCGCACGAGGAGCAGGCACGACCGTGGTTTCCCAAGACAGCTGCAAGTTGAGACCGTTGTAGGTACCACAGACGAGGAGGATGATACCGATGTAGCGAGCAGCGACGTTGATGGTACCAATCAAGATACCGCAGCCAGCAGCGGAGAGGATGATTGGGATCACAACGTGGTATGTAGACTCCATGAAGTGACCACAAGACCAAGCGATAAGACAGGCGGCGATGTAAGCAAGGGCGTAAGGAGGAGCCTGGATGAGGTAGGTGGTCATCTTGTTGAAGCCAAAGGTGTTCATGATGGAAGGGAGGAAATCCTTGAAGCTCTGGGCAGTAACGAGGGCAAAGTGCATGAGGCAGAAGTACCAGGTGAAAGGATCGCGAACAGCGTCCTTGACACCGTCCCATGTTCCGCCAATCTTCTCATCGACACCACCGTTGGAAACAAGGATTCGATACTGGGCCATTTCACGCTCCTGCTCGGTGAGGAACTTGGTGTCGTTAGGCCAAGAGGGGAGAACGAAGAAGGCGATGACAGCGACGAGGACGGAGACGATACCCTCAATGAGGAAGAACCATTGCCAAGCGTGCATGCCAGCAATGCCGTCCATATGCTCCAGGATGCCAGCAGCAAGGAAGCCCGAGATGATATTAGAGATTGTGTTACCCGCGTGCCAGATAGCCATTCGGAAGGGACTCTCTTCTTTGGTGTACCAGGACGAAGTCATCAGAGTCAGACCGGGGAAGAATGGAGCTTCCATCAAACCAATAAAGAATCGAACAACACAAAAACCGACACCGTTCGTCATAGCGGGCATGCAGATGGTTCCCGCACTCCACATAAGCATGACGGTGGGGAGGAAAACCTTGGGGTTCGTCTTGGCCATGATGAGGTTACCGGGAAGCTGGCCAATGAGATAGCCAACATAGAATGTAGAGATACCAGTGTTCCAGATCGTATCGGACATGCCGAGATCTTCTTGAAGACCGGCGAGACGAGCGTTGGAAACGTTGATTCGATCGAGGTAGCTGAGCAAAACCTATTAGCAATTGACTTTGGTATGATGAAAGACTCCAGAACTTACTTCATGAGGAACATGAGGGTGACACATGGCATCATGTGCCAATCAACCTTCTTGAGAACGCTCTTGTTCAAAGCAGCCAGCTGAGACTCAGAGAGATCTCTGAGAAGAGGGAAGCGAGCCTGAATCTCGGTGGCAGGAATGTTACCGCGAGGGGCAACCTCGACACACTCGGCGAGCTCAACCTTTTCATCGCGAACATCGTTGTCGCTGACGTTGTTGTGTACGCTGTGAGCAGTCATGGTGGCGACGTGCGTTCAGCAACCTAATTGTGGAAAGAGATAAGTAGATGATAAGAGAGGATGCAGAGACTATGAAGAAGCTGCTTGAGTGTCTGGAGATTGAGATCTGCTCCTTTCAAAATCTGGGGAAGGAGGATGCCCAGGTTTTATACACAGCTTGGCGAAAGCTTGGAGGAGTGGACTTGTACTTGGCTGAACATTTCCGACAAGATGCAAAGAGAAAAATTCCGTCAGTGCGTTCCGTGTTTTTCGCCCTTCTCACCCCATAGACGGTTAAGGTTTGGTCTAGCTCGGTTAAGCTTAACAACCAAGACGCGGAGAACCCATGCTTTCACGAGGGTCTCGAATCGTGCGTAGTGGACTATCTTTGCGGGGAAAAACATCTCAAAGCTGGGGAGACTAGACCGGGCTATTGTCACCTTTGCAGGCTTGGAGATTCCCGCGGGACTCGAATGCCAAGGCCTTCCCGGTTCAGCTGACATCTTCTGTAGGAGAGATAGAGTGAGTGAGCAAGGGATTGATGTACGGGAAGGGCGGGAGTCGTAAAAAGAAGCTTAAACTAGAAATTGGAGACGATTACTCTGCTGTATCTGGCATACAACCCCGATCGCTGATCTCGTACCCCGGACTTGGGTTCTGGGAACGTGGTAACTCCACGGGCCAGTTTTCTCTGTTAGGCGAAGGAGAACAGTGTCAGTGCGGGGGTCTGGGAGTCGCTCTACTCTGGTTGCATGACACTTCGGTACCGGCCAGTGGTAAACGGCGACGAGTGCAAATGTTTTCGAGTCATGCGATGCTGTAACCTTGCATGAGTGCTAAAGCAACAGAACAGTGCACATTTATTACGGAAATCATGAGAACAATTGCAATTAGAACGAGTATCCTATTCAAAACATATAAGATACATAAATTTAATTGCCAAGGTCAATTGCAGAACAAAGCTTTTGCCAATGCTGAGACAATGCCGATCAATTCATGGCAGAACGTCGATAGTGTGGGGGAGATCTAGAGAAGAAGCTTAAGTACAAGGTTATATTCTTATTGTGCGTTTTTAATGGGTAACGCCGATCGTGATGCACAGCCACAGATGATGAGGTCATTTCACGAAATGTAGGGTAGCGCGTTGAGAAATGACACTCAATTACTATGCAACAATTAAAAAAGCATTTCTTAATTACTAAGTAGCTCTTTTGGACTGTAGAATAAATAAAATATTATGCATATTTACCTATTTATCCGAACTCTGAGGCATAAGATCATTGAAAGCTGTGAACAGCAACAATGGAATCCAGCCTAGTGGTAATGTGCAGACCGATGCAACACCAGTAATCGAAATGTGACCCTGAGAGACTACGGCATGGCCTCAAAGCCGTTGAAAACTCAGCTACACTAATTAATCCAAGAGATTAAATAATTCAGTCACTTGATGTTATTTTAGACCTGCTTTTAGGTTCTTTATTTTTGATATACCCATCTGAGGTTTTGTATTTTATTCCTCTCCCAGCATAGGCAATCAGACCAGAAAACAATGGATATCATTAGTGTCATAAAGTATACGTTGATCTTTCAATAAATTGCATTAACTCAATCTACCCAACATAGACTCAATCGGTACCCTTTTAGCAACATAAACAAAACACCCCAAACACCTTGTAATGCTGTGATATCATCCAATGCTTCCCTATTTCCCCCTCATCTCAAAGCCTTTGTCCGTGTTACTTGCCGCCCATCAAGAGCGCAGCGATATTCTCATACGCTGTAAAGACAATTCCACCGCTCAGGATCAAGCGTCCCAATCGCATGGTACTTCCGCTCCAGAAAGCTCTCACACCACCATCGCGCAGCACAGCCTGGAACGCCTCTCCCATGGAAACACCCTTGGCAGACTGCGATCTCGTCTTGATGGTGTCAAAAGGCTGGGTCGCGTAGACGGTGATGACACCGGCGGCTGCACCAATGCCGAAGGTGACCAAGGGGTTCTTGGCATCAGGGCCGACAAACTCTTTGAGGATGTTGTAAGAACCCATTCGCACACCTGATGTAGCGGATTGCTTCAGGGTTGTTGAGGTAAGGCCACGGTAGATTTCACGGATGCCTCGTTCCGCGGCAATGGTGCGGAGAGCATGGAAACCGCCATTCAGACGCTTGTTTCCTGATCGCGCATCATCGATTCTGGGGATTTGTTAGTATTTGTTCAGCAGCCAAAATGATTTCAAGGATTCCTTACAAGGCAGTCTTGATTCGCTCAGTGGGTGTAACAACAGTCACACTCTCAACAGCTCCAGCAATCATACCACCGAGGATGTTCTTTCCTGGGGTGAGCTTTCCATTGGAGTCGGCCAATTGAGCCTTGACTGAGTCAAATGTCAAGAAACGAACACCAGCTTTGGCAGCAGTTCCCTATTGAAGCAAATTAGTCACAATTCGACAAAGCATGGACATTGAGACAACGTACAGTAATCAATGAGGAGCATCCAGTGTAGATAGCGCGAACTCCGTCAGTGCGAACTGTGGTTCCGATAACAGCAAAAGGCGATCGCGACGTCTTGACGCCCTGCTGTCTTGCACTCAATTGGGCAACAGTCTTGGCCCACTCGAAAGGATACGTGATGGTAGCTTCAATGCCACCAGCGACGGCACCAGCAGCCAGAGAAATACCAGGAGTGATCTTCTTCTTTTGCTGAGGAGTAACCTTTGGTACAGCTAATTGCTTAGGCAATTGCTGAGAAATGGGTTGTTGTACGGCGTCCATCTTGGCGGTTGGTGTGAGGCTGAAGGCTGTGAGGGGAATATGCTATGCAATGCAATGTGCAATAATAAATCCTGGCCAAAAAGAGATTACGGTCGCAAGCAAAGGGAACTAAAAAAGGAGCGGGGGAGAGGACGAGGTAAATAAACGGCTTATTTAATGAAGCGCCTTGGCCAAGTTTGAGGCTCGACAAGATAAAGAAAGCATTAATCCACTCCCATGGAGGTATTGTCAGTTGAATTGATTATCCTACGGAATGTTACGGGTAACGAAGGCTTCAGTCATGTAGCATAGCGACTCAGTTGGAGAAGACGGAGACGGAGATAAGGCCAGAGCCGCGGATCAATAGTGGGACCGAATGGGAAAACAGGAATCAGCGCTCATCTTTGCTTCTTCCCGCCTCTTCCCGTGGCTGCTTTCTCCCTCTTTTCTTCCCTTCTCCAAGCAAAACTGCTGCCCGACGAAAAAAAGAGACAATGCCAGAAGGCCAGCCTACCTCTACCCGCGTCCGTAGGCGAGCAACTGAAGCCTGCACATTTTGTCGCAAAAGAAAGGTACCTACACTAAATGACTAATCAACTTCTCCTCTTCCTCCCTTCTCCCCCTCATCCCATCCATGCTTGCCAGGCCGCATCGCATGCACATCATCTCCTCACTCAGTCTTCGATGCTTGTATCTTCCCGCGGGACTAATCCTACCCTAGATCAAATGCAATGGCCAACGCCCATCATGTATCAATTGCCAGACGTACGAAAAAGAGTGCGTCTATGAGCCTGTTCCCGATGCCAACAAAGCCGAAGGCCGGCAAAGACATCAACGTCTCAAGAGCAAAAACCGTAGCGTCAGCGTCAAGGCTCGGACTGTCTCTCCAGCCGCAAGCGCTACAAGTGGGGCAGCAGTGCGGCAATCCAATGAGTTAGCAGCAACAGGATCAGCCTCGTCAGTGACAGGTGATAGTGAAGCAGCCGCAGTGCCAGATGAGCGTAGTAGTCAGCAAAAGAGAAGAAAGAGCCATGATGGCACCCGAGTTACGGGTAGTAGCAGTAGCGGCGACTCGAAGAAGGCCACTGTTCCCCGTCAACAATCCTGGGAACCTCCCCAAGACTCTTCTTCGCGACCCATGGATCCGGGTGTCGCGCGTCTGCTCGTTCTAGCAAATGGCGAGTCGAGTTATCATGGACGCACGAGTGCGCTGTTTGAAGATAATCCACAGGACCAAGAACGGCCTGTAGAGCAGGAGAGTAATCCGCGAATGCCGGATCACTGGGTCGAGCGAGGTCTTATCGCAGAGGCAGCGAAGCAGCGTGGGTACCTTTATACTCAACATGGTGAAGAGATACACTAACGTGAGACGTTTGACTCAGGCCAATTGGAGGACATTCATTACAGCAAGGGCCAGCTCGATTTTGACGGCGTTGATCCCGAGCTGGGGATGCATCTCCTATCGCTCCACTGGAACCGACAGCACCACTCATTTCTGATAACCTATCGCCCAGCCTTTATGCGGGATATGGCATGTGGTGGACCCTACTTTTCCAAGCTCTTACTGAACGCCATCTACTTTGGTTCATCAAAGTTCAGCCCGCGCCTCGAAGTTCGCAAGGACCCAAACGATGTGCGCACCGCGGGATGGAAGTATCGCGAGAGGGTGCGCGAGCTGCTCGGCGGTTCGCTCGACAGGAGCGACATCACTACCATTCAGGCGCTGCTTGTCATGACCAATTCGCTGTTTGCACTTGGTGATGAGAGGAGTGCTGCGTGGCTGTACGCTGGACTTGCGTTCCGGATGCTGATTGATCTCGGGTTACATGTCGACTTGACCAACTCGCAGCTCTTCTCCGACGAAGACCTCGAGATACGTCGTCGTGTGTTCTGGGGTGCTTTTGGTTTGTTTTTACCGTCATTGTTCATCGAGCTCAGTAGTACTAACATCTCACAGTGGTCGACAAGATACAAAGTCTGTATCAGGGACGTCCTGTCACTCTCAAAGAAGCAGACGCCATGGTTCCTATCAAGTTTGTCGACACGTACTCAGAACTGGAATTCTGGCAGCCTTTTGCCTACTCGACGTCCAAGAACAACTACGCAGGCTCACCAGCCTACAGTATCTCGACCTTCACCGCCCTGTGCAAGCTCTCTATCGTCATGAGCGACATCATGAGCTGCATCTACACCGTGCGGACGACAGATCAGAACCCAGCTGAACTTTCCGCAATGTTGGATAAATTGCAGCGCAAATTACGCGAATGGGAGGATGCTCTGCCTGACCACCTCAAGCCTGAAGCGGCAAGTCAGCCTGACGCTGAAGTTCCTCCGCCTCATGTCTTGAGTCTCCAGTGAGTTTTCTACCTACAGCCGTTGGTTTGTACCATCTGATCGATATCGTAGCGCTATGTACAATGTCCTTGTGATACTCCTTCATCGACCCTTCGTTGCTGACGGTCATTTGTACAACACCTTCCGCTCCATCTCCGTCGACTCGGTCATCAAATGTTCAGCAGCGGCATCCAGAATCTGCAGTCTTCTACGTGCCTATCATCGCGCCTTTTCCGTCCGTCGCGCCCCATATCTCATCTCTTACGCAACTTATGTGGCGGCTACGATTCACTGTCGCATCGCTGCGAAAAACGGCAAGGGCTCCACAGCCTATACTAATTTGATGACATGTCTAGCCGTCTTTAAAGAAAACCAAGAGACCAACTCTGCAGTGCAAAAAGCAGCGGTTATTATCCACAGGCTCATGAGCAAGTATGGTGTTGTGGTGGATGACATCTCCGATGACGCACTGGAAGCCGAACCAGCCACACGAACCCGGGATCAACAGCCACAGCAAAACCAGCAGCGTATCGCGAATCAACCTAATAACAACAGTTATGAAGGTCTGCCAACTACAGGAAATGCTACCAACAACAGCACAGGAACGTCACCGAATCAGGAAATGCACACTGTTGACGTTAGCCCCAATAGTGCTGTACCTTCACCTGGATCGGACTGGATCAATATCGATGGCATCATCCAGAGCTTCTTACGCGACAACCAACAAGGCGACTTCAGCAACGAACCAACCGCATACGGAGCGAACGCGCAACAAGTCGGACCGTATCCACATCCTCATGCCCAATTTCAGCATCAACAACTGCAGCAACCTCCAAAAATGGGGCAACAGGCTGCTGATGGGGAACATTATCTCCATCAGCAACAGCAGCAGCCAGTCTATTTCCCCTCAAATAACTTTCCCACGGGAATGAATCCTGGTCTCATGCCTCCAAATGTGACAGTCCCGGGAACAGCTGCCGAGATGGAGAATGGGGGTTCCTGGCAGCAGCAACAGCAGACCTTTTGGCCATCCAATCAAGATGCTGCCTTTTTGGAAGACCCCATTTTCGGATTCAACGGCTCCAATTCTGGCGAGTTTCAATACATGGGTCGATAAGCTAACCACTTTTCGCCACTTGCTGTCCGTTCCCGTCTCTGATCTTCCTTCCCGCGGAAACGGCTTTACCGTAACAACAGTGTAACGTCAGCAAAAAATAACGGGAACTTGGCACTGGATTTCTCCCACGGCATTGTCTGGCATATCCACAGACTCACTTTTGCTTCCCGGGGCATAACACTCCGAGCGAGAACCATGTCATCCATACAATGCCAATACCCGTTGACACTACCAAGCCCGAAAAATGGCGAATTTGTTGCCGGAAACAAGATTTATTAACTCTTGTTTTCTTTTCAGTCATTCGTCTCTTTTTTGCACAACGTAAAGTGTGTATGTTTGTTTTGTTTGACACATTTATACATACAACAGCTTATCCGATATACTGTAACTACTCGGCTTGACTTGATACCCAAATACGTTATACTATATTGTCACAATGGCTATTCAGGTTCAGACTCAGACAGAGGAGCACTATCCTACTCGACATGCCCTGTCATGCGTCCTCATGCGCGCAGGCACATCAAAGGGCCTCTTCATCCACCGCAAAGACCTTCCCGAGAAGGAATCTGAGTGGGCCCCACATCTCATCTCAGCTCTTGGATCACGGAACAACGATGCTAAGCAGGTCGATGGTGTTGGCGGTGGTTCCTCGACGACTTCAAAGGTTGCTGTAATTGCCCTTTCCGATCGCGAGGATGCTGATGTCGATTTTACTTTTGTCCAAGTTGCTGTTGGTAAAGAGTCCGTCGACTTTTCTGGCAACTGTGGAAACATGAGCTCTGGTGTCGGTCCTTTTGCTGTTCAGGAGCGTCTCGTTACACCTCAGCCAGGACAAACACAAATTGATGTGAGAATCTTCAACACAAACACCAGCAGAATTATCATCGAAACCGTCGAGCTCGACAGGAACGGCGACTTTAAGGAGGACGGCGACTTCTTCATCCCCGGTGTCAAGACATCCGGCAGTGAAGTCAAATGTGCCTTTGTCGATCCTGCTGGCAGCATGGTCGGCTGCTTGTTCCCCACAGGCCAGAAGCAAGATTGGCTCGAGGTTGACCCTTCAGCTTTGTTGCCTGACCTAGCACCTTTCAAGATCCGTGCCACGTTAATTGACGCTGCCAACCCTTTCGTCATGGTCAGCGCAGCATCTGTCGCAGAGCTTCTCAAGTCTGATGACAAGCCCGAGACAAAGCATGCTCTCGTTGAGACCATCCGGTGCCAGGCTGCCGTGGCAATGGGACTTGCGACAAGCACAAAGGCCGCTGGTCTGACTCGTGGTACTCCCAAGATTGCTATTCTCTCACCCCCAAAGCGATCTCCCGATAGCAAGACTCCCGATATTTTCGTCCTATCCTACTCTATGGGTCTCCCCCACCCCAGCTTCCAACTCACAGGCGCCGTGTGCCTTGCTTCAGCAGTCAGCATCCAGGGCACCATCGCTGCAGAACTATCAGCCCAGGTCGAAGGACCCCCTACACCCGAGCGAACACCATCACCAGTGTCGCAAGAGGAGGACCGAAAAGACATGTCCAACAAGAGACATGTCCTGATCGAGCACGGCAAGGGCACGATTCCCGTGCTTGTGGAGAAGAAGGGTGACGACGAGATTGCCAGCTGTGCCGTTTCGCGAACAGCAAGAAGGCTTTTTGAGGGTCGCGTTATTTACTACTTGTAAACATTTGTTGTTTAGTTTAGATTTGCACATCATTGTTACGGCGTATATGATATCACATGAATTCAATGGCTATTTAACTTTCATTCGTCCTCGTCCTGGTATATGGCTCCAGAATATGTCTGGCACCCTGACCCTTGTCTTTCGGGGTGGGGGTAAACCAACAATATCTGATCACTTGATCTTATCACAAACTATCGACTGATCTCATAGGCAACATGTGATGTCCAATGTGCAGAATTGAGTCTTTTTAACTTCCCCTGCAATTGCCATTCCTTTATAGGGCTATGTTCCTCGGGCATTGTGTCTTGCTGCGCCTTTTCAGCCGCAAGGCCCAATATGCAACCACTGCATCAACTATATCATCAGCTGTAGAAAACCACCAATCAATCGACTCACGATCAATCCCCCACATTGGTGGCTGCTTCAAAAGACAGGCTGTGCTGGCACAACTTGCAGATGAATTGTGAAATGACTCACCGTCTGCCAAGTTTGTAAAATAGTTGAGGCCACCAACTCTGGTTGGAAACATTTTCCTCTCTTTTTTTAACTTTAGATGGAATTTTTCATCTATACATCCATTCACATCTCATTGAAGTAAACTACTCGTGCTTTACAGCGAGAATGTCATTTCACCTGGAACAGATATACGGCAGAGAGATGCCCCCAGTCAATGAGGTAAAAATACAGAACGGCATTTTTACAACAAGAAAGACTGTCGCGCAGATATGGGACATGAATGTTTTAGGATTACAGGACGAAATATTAGGTGACAAAAGTCTTGAGTCTCGACTTGCTAAACTGGTTGGTCTTTTACATAATGATAACTGACACTGGCTAATCATATGGAATCGACATTCAGGAAGATTTTTGGAACGATCATGACGAGACAAAGGAATCATTGAATGCACATAGAAAGTTTGTTCTTGTGTAAGAAACTCTCTTGTAAAAGTTGAGTGTCTTTTATCTAACTCCGGGCAGAACCTCCCTTGGAGACCCTACTACCGCCCGAAGGGCTCTACAACTTCGCAGCGAAACTCTGGGTTGTATCGTTGATATAGGCAGGTTTGCTCAATCCCAATCACAAAGGCTTTTCACTACATGGTTACCATTCATCTCCTCTTATCTTCAATACAATGATGGTGATACGAGCCCTACGCATCTAAGTCAGTACATCAAGCCAAAGGTGACGTGGAGACTTACTGGATGTGCCCGTTGACATGTAGTCAGATATCATGTTTCGATGTCCAAAGAACAGCAATACCCTTATTTGTTGCATGAGGATACATCTTCAATCTCTCAACTGCTTTGTGTACATGAGCGCGAACCAAGCTGATGACATGCAAGATATCCGGTCGAGATGTACAAGCAATGCCGACCTGTTAAGAGTCCATCCTCTGTACTTTCTCTCGCTTGTCTACGAGAATCGCTACACGAGATGGACCAACTGGATCGCCAAGATATGGAACCAAGTTGCCGTGATAGAAACGGCAACAAATATGGTGCATCCGGATTGGCGGGCGGGTTCGGTCCAGGTGCATCAACTGCAGTCGCTATCAACCGTCGAGACGTTTCTTCACCAGCTTCATGGTACTAACCTTGAGCTATGCCACAGCAGCACTGTTTTATCATATGCATTCAGATTTGGTCATCGTTGTCTGGAGATCATAAATGAGACAGATGAATTGCGGAGAGGCCTTGGACTGACGCCTCTGTCTCCACGGCAAAGCTCAGAGTTGAATGGCGATTTCAGTGCTATCCTGGAGCGACTAAATCCATTGTCTGACCGCGTGTCTGAGCTTAAACAAAGACTTTCTAGTCAAATAAACGCAGTAAGGTCTCCCCAAGAGTCAACTGATCAGGGTTTGTGATCTGATATTGAGCATTCTCTCCAGTCGTCCAGTTTGATAGCGCAAAAGGATAGCAGAGTCAATTTAGCTATTGCAGCGTTACAGGCCAATGACAGCAGAACCCTGAAGGGAATCGCAATACTGACATTGTTATTTCTGCCTTCGACACTAGTCGCTGTAAGTAGAGCGCAGTAGCCCGTACCCACGGCATTGTGTTATCAACATTATCCCGAAATACGTATACTGACTCGATGTAGACTCTATGGACAACAAACCTCTTCGAGTTCGAGGGAGACACCAACTGGAAGATTTATATAATTGTAACAGCGGTTCTCACAATTCTAGTCATCAGCTGCTCATGGATATACACTCGAGTCTTTCAGCGACGAGACAATCTCCGTTGGGCAGGATTTGCAGCCTATGATCTTGGCTTTAATTCGAATATCAGACCTATATAGGAGACAAGGGAGCTAAACTAGAGCTAGCAGTTTCAATGATAGTTAGATCACTAAGATGATTCAATGTTCTGACAAGGCCCGTTTCCAAACATTGTCAATGATCTCCCAGTATCTCTCGGGACTTTTCCTCATGTGATCCACATGCCCACTCTCGAAGATCTGACTCTCCGTCTTATATCCAAGGCTCAACCCATGGGCGATATGCTCCTCTATATGATCAGCCGGGATCAGGATGTCTTGATTTCCATACAGAAAAAGTCTTGTGCTGTCTTTACTTTCCCATTTCTCATCGAAGAATAGCCTCTTGCAAAACTCGGGAGAAGGCTCTCGACCAGTCACAAAGTCAAATATCTGTATGAAGATGAAGAAGCCAACAAAGATGGACTGCGTGAGGAAGAACGGCCAGGGAAGCTTGGCCGCCGGGCCCATGGCCATGGCATTAGACCATCGTTTCAGATTAGACCATGTGGGCTTGGTCTGCCCAGGTGCCGAGTCGTAGACTGTCAAGACATGGGGCATCGGCTCGTTGTGAAGCTCCTTGTAAGCATTCAAAGTAGCTGAGTAATTCGCAACGCCGGAGTTCGATAGGCAATGAAAAAGGATTGAGTCGGAAGAGTTCGCTTGATCTTTGGAAAATATCTCGTTGACGACGGGCAGCATGTCTTCTGTTCTTTTTGAAACGTGATCGAAAAAACCCTTGCCGATGGGTGAGAGGACTGCGATCTGCTTTGCATGTGGGTAGAGCTTGCGATATCCGTCGGTGAATTTTGACACGTGCTTTGGAGGTGCGTCGCCCCAACCGTATACGACAACCGCGCGGGGATGTCCTGGAGCTGGTTGTCCACCTTCGAGATCCTCGCCTTTCCGGACAAAGACTCGTTCTGATAGGGCAGTGAAGCCCGGGAAGCTAGGTTGCTTGTTTTTGCTCATGGTGTCCCAATAATAGCAGAAGTCGCAATTTGAGAAAAAGAAGGGGACAAAAAGGTATCAGAACTAGATCGGCTATGGAGACATCGATCACATTAAAAGGAACCATGTCTGAATAAGCTTATGTCGACGTGTCTCAAGAGTACTGTAACATTGTGATGTAATATGTTTCCTCACATTGGGAGATGTGTCTTATGTCAGATATTCGATCGACCCTCCTGATTGCTGGAAGTCTGCGGCGCGTCTGCCAAGCTTGCAAGACTGGAGGCTTGGTATAAGCACTACCTAAGTTGTGAATGTGCAACGCCCGCAGAGCGTCAGAAGAATTAGCCGCTGGCAGCCCAAGAGACGAAATCAAGCAGTTAGTTTATGGTGCTTAGATGAGACCATTATTAGGCTATTTTTGTCTATCACCCCAAATTGTAAGGGCCAACATTTTTTATCACCCACCAGAACGCCTGGCTTCGATTGTCGATAGTTTGTCAATGTGTTATAGGTAGTCTGTATAAGATTATATGCATAGATACGGTAAGACGATTAAGATAAGCAAACAGCAGTTATTGGATGCTCTCTTCCTATCAATAACACATAGAAAGCAGACGGTAAGGCGATATGGCTATTCGTATCTATATACAAATAATGTGAAGTTATTGTAAAAAGCTACATGCTGCCAGACAACAACAACTAAGATACAATGGATTAGATAGTTTGTTTTAACTGATGTTACAACATATTAACTTTCTACAAAAGACTTTAATATCAATCGGCATGTTAATTAACTCGGATACGAATATTATCAGATGAGAAGTCTTATATAATTTAAAAATTACTCAAGCTTCTTATACAATTACAAACTATTGCGTATTTTGTACAGTTAGATAGTAAATTAGCAATGATATATTTCCTTACCCTGTATGGCGCATTGACCGCACATTGAGAACAATCTTGGCTAACTCTGTTCTATACCTCTATCGTGAGGCTAATTATAGTTGGAATGGTTTTATTATCAAATAGTATTGAATGATATATGTATTTATATTTACACGTAAGTAATTAAGAAGAAGAATTCTGACAGTATTTAATCTTTCGCGTTAGGACAACCCTTTCGGTCGTGGCGCGTGATTGATACTTGAGTTGAGACGATGATACCCTGTTCAGCAGCAGATGCTTTGTTATTGTATGAGGCTGAGTCAGTTGTTCCTCCTCGACCCACATCGTATGTCAGTTCAACCTCATCATCATCGCTATGGAAACCTGTCCCTTTTGTTCGGTTCGCACTAAATAGCTGGATGTGCTTGGATCCTGACTTGGACAGCTCGTTACCCCCATACGGTGTACCACGAGAAGATGCGTTCATTCGACCGAGTCGGAAAAGTGGTGCTAGAGTTGGGAGACATGCTGAAATGATGGCAACCTCGGGCTCGAGACTCGACCAGGCGAATGAAGGACCCATCCACCATGTAGCATCGAGGTTCTGAAAGAAGCCCCAAAGGAAGTAGATGCGAACAACACTTGCGACACAGACACTGGAAGAGTTAACGCATGAACGAATAAGACTGTTGACAAAACTTACAAACTGCCGAGGAGCATGATGCCGATAATTGAAACCTTGGTCTTATTGTTCATCTGCAAGGTCCAAATCCGAGGAATAGGGACGCTCAGGATGATGATATCGTTCATCATGTTCATGATACCAAGAACAAGGAAGAACAGCTTGACATCTATACACGTGCCCTCGGTGCCAAGATATTGTGTCCAGAAGAAGCTGACAGGCTTGCAAGCAAAAGCCATGGTGATCCAAAGAATGAATGGGTAAGCGGCCGTCAAGAAGGTTGCAATGTAGAACATAATCGTGTAGGCACGGTTCTTATCAATGCCGAGAGGAAATAGTCGACGGTAGAGGAGGAGGATGCTACTCTTGACAGATGTTACGGCGAGGGCGTACACAAATGGTTCGGCATACACAATCTATCCATAGACGTTAGTATAACCATAACGGAGCGATAAAGACAACGGCTCAACACACCTTGAACACTTCGACAAGAGTCATGATCTTGATGGACCAAACATGTGCTCCAGCACCATGCTCACCAGCTAAACACCATTAGTAACAATATTTCCAGATTGAGAGAAAATACATACCTAGTATCGTCATTGCAACAGTAGCAGCGGCGCAAAACTACACCGACAAGTTAAAATCTTCTTCGTCACCACGAACAAATGGACAGTCGACCTACCAAGCTCACTAATACGGCCCAGTCATCCATCTCCAATGTGGCAGACTTCATGTTCCTCACGTAGAACCGCAACGCAACCATTACGGTGGCGATTCCAAGAACGACACAAGTAACGACGTTGTACGACGTGATCTGATCGCGGTCAAGATCTAGATCTTTGGGCGGTGGGCCAAAGATGGCGACGATGTTGGGGTCTAGTTCCATGATTCCGCGTATGGTACTATAACCTGACTACAAGGCAGAGTCCAAATTCGTAGATGACTTCTTTGAGGTCTGCCACTGGGGTTCCCAACGTAAATAAATAATACAGGACAAGTAGGAACGTTTCCGAGGGATGCTCTGGAACTGGCTAGTATACGACAACGGAAAAATCATTTCTTTTTCTTCATGGTAAACATTCCTTCTTCCCACTTGCATCAAACGTGCCTTGGATACAGCGCCAATCCTTTGCCGCTGTGGTCAATTTGCTACAAATTGGGGGCATTGGGGGAACATTCGTTCACTGCCAAAACAGCCCACATCTGGGAAAACTTGGTGTGTAAAGTGGGAAAGGAGGCTGTTGTAGTGTCCACTTCGATGTTACCCTTCGCTAGGTGATGGCGTTCCTCGGCTCCATTGCTAGTTGTTCATGCCCAAGCTTTGGAATGGTCTCTAGAGCTGAAGAAAAACTCCAAAAAGCTTGGACTTGATTGCATTGATGAATTATATCGAGTCAGCCGCCGTTTACAATTAAATTCCTGCAATTCGTACTAAGTTCTGACAGCAATCTGAATAGTAAGGCGTGCCAAGACAGATTGAGGCTCTGGTTCACACTAGTCATGGCGGACAGTCCACTCGGGAATTAACCCCTGTCATCCGCGTAACCATTTCCAGTCCGCGTGCTACAAGGATTCAAACCCGGAGGACAAGCATGTTTCAGGACGTGAGCTAGGTGCCAAAACGTTTATGCAACGTCGTAGTCGAGCTAGGGAAAAAGTCCTTCAGATCCCCAGAAGAGTTTGGATCTACGGCAGCAATGCCCTTTTGTTTGATTGACTTCTCGATCTGGCATTGTATTGCCGGGCATGGAACATCTTCTATCGCGTAGATTAGATGAAGCATCGATCAGCCGATGAGTTGATGCCATAATTCGCAATCATGTTGGTTGCGTATGTTAGCGTCCAGAAGAATCTTCACTATGGGGCCATCCACTTTTAGACTGGAACAAATCTTCCTCACCGTTCGGCCAACAAATCTCAGGGTCTTCATAGCTTCTGCTCTAAGCCCTGAAGCTGGCTCAGTGCTCTGGGCTAAGTGGACTGGACTATAATCCCCCTTATCTTGGTGCTATCCATAAATTAGTCAGTCTTCGTTAAGCTTCAAATCGTATGTCGTTTGTTCTTTCTGCCCCTGATAAGAAACCAAATCCACTTTAATGAGCCAATCAAGGACCTTAAGGAAGATTTGTCCCAACTCCAATTAGAAACAACGCCGATCCTGATTGTGTCTTCCTCTAGCAGTGTAACAACGTGTGACCCTGTACAAGACGAGTCTTTTGTTGGTCTATCATCCAGACTAGACCGAGACCCTGCAACAGTAACCATCATAGAATATGATGCTAGTGACCGAAAAAAAAGCTCGGGTCTCGCGAGCCGGTGGCGGGCAGCCTCGTGTCGCCACATATGCTCTCTCGTTACGAGTATTAGAAGCCGGGCCTGTCCGCTGCAGACGAGCCAGAAAAAGAAAAGGCCATATCCACTACAGTTACATTCATTCTACCCCTTCTCAGTCCTTCATTGTTTCCTCAAAAAAGTCCTTTTCACTTCGAATAAGCAAGCAGAAAAGCAGACCATCATCATGGCTGCTGTCCCCTCTGAGATCGTGGTCATCGACCAGCCTGCTCATGTCTCCACAAAGACTGTCGCGACTGAGCAAGTCACTGAGGTGCTGGACCTCGCGCCTCCTCTGCTCCCCACAGAAAAGATTGGCCCTATGGGCTGGGTTAGACTTCTGCTTCACTTCGAGCTTCCCGAGAACTATGACGCCGATGAGTTGACGAGCATCTTCAAGAAGAGTTACACAGCTTTCAAGGACCGTGTGCCAATTGCTGGCTGCGAGTCCATTCCCACCCCGACATACCTTGAGGATGGTGTTCTACAGCTTCGCCACTACGGCAATGAGATCGAGCACGACTTCAAGGTTAAGGACCTCCGCAACGGAGACTTTCCTTCTTTCGAGGAACTTAAGCGTCAAGGCTTCCCTACGGCGGTTCTAGACCCTGAGATTGTCTGCCAAAGAGGTCAAGGTGGAGAGTGGCCTGCTGCTGGAGTCGACAGACTCAACACCACTATGTTGCAACTCAACTTTATCAACGGTGGTCTGCTTCTCAACATGCTCTTCCTGCACACTGTTGTTGACGGAGCCTGCATGTACAAGTTTACCGAGCTTCTCGCCGAGGAAGTCCGAAAGGCTCAAGGTCTTTCCATCCCCGAGCCAGCTGAGGTTCCCATGGCAGACCGAGAGAAGATCACAAAGTCTTCTGGTGCCAAGCCTGGTAACCCTGAAGACCACCCCGAATACGTCGAGATTCCTTTCACACCCACAGGTCCTCCTGAGAAGCTGGCCGCTCCCATCACTCACGGCAACGTCTTTTACTTCTCACCCGAGAAATGTCAAGCTCTCAAGGAACTTGCCTCACCCTCTAATGCCAAGCTCTTCAAGTCGAACGAGGACAACGCTCCCTTCATTTCCACTAACGATGCCATCACAGCTCTTGTTTGGCGCTGCACACTAAACGCTCAACACAAGCACAAGCAGGGTGAGGACAAGCCGTCCGGCCCTGCTATGCTTGGACTCGCTCTTGATGCTCGTCGTCGATATGCTGGTCAAGATGTTCACAAGCATACCATTGGCAACATTCTCGGATTTGCACCTGCCGTTATGGACATCGACACGCTCATGGACGAGGACAGCACCACCCTTGCTGATATCGCTCTCATCGTTCGAGGAGCCGTCAACAAGTCCAAGGATTCCTACCTTGACAGTATCACCGCTCGTGTTGAGCGTGTTGGAAACGTTGCTCGTCTTATCCCCACTATCTTCCTCGACATGCCGGGCAACCACGGTCTTCTCTCTTCATGGAGAGAGTTTCCCTTCTACGACATCAAGTGGGGTCCAGCTCTTGGTGACAGAATGCTTGCCCTCCGACCCCCCAGAGCGGGAATCACGCACTCCATGCAAGTCCTTCTACCACAGCGACCAGAGGCCGGTCCTGGTATTGAGGTCTTTGTCAACACTGAGCACAGCGCTATGGAGACTCTTCTGAACGATCCTTTGTTCAGAGAATATGCTCAAGCACCTGAGCGTGTTTAATTGTTTGTATGTACTGGAGGCAGCGATTTCAGGAAAAATGATTAAAGCAGAAATAGAAAGTTAATATAAAACTCAATTAGTATGCCACATCTATGAACATCATCAACTAGACATTTATCTATTGGCTGTAAATTCTGCGACTTGATCAAATAATGATTTTCCATTGGCTGTAAATTCCGTGATTTAACCAGAATAAATACAAATTTGAAGCCGTAAAATGGTGGGCTATAACATGATGGTTCGAAGGTTTAGGAATTGAGGTCCATGGCTACGTGGCCACCTAGTTGATTCGCGTCCCCTCTATCTAGAATGTTCTTGGGCATGACTCTTACCTAAACCTTTTATTAAAGTTCATTGAACCCATGAGATATACATATGACTCTTCACGGGGAGACCGACGGCGGTAAATCCTAATGCCTCAAACTTACACACAAAACTGTTATCTATCTACAAGATCGATGCGTACCTTGTCATCCTACTATACAAAAGCGAGGCCTCCGCCTAGACACATGTCTTCTTTCTTCAGGTATTTTATTCGGTCCTTGGCCTGACTTCTCAAAAATGCTGTTTTCGTAGGTCTCCATGAGAGAAATTCGACGACTGCCTCTTGTTGGCCTGATGCACCTCTTGTCTCTCAAAGACCTTAGAGCAAAGACCGTAGCAAGATTTAAGCATGATGTGTTTTTCTAATCGTCGATGGGTTCAAGGTCAGTATATACATGCTTGCACCACCGCCACGTTGCGAGCGTCTGCGACGCCGTTCTGTGGGAAACCCGGGGCCTGTCGCCAGTCTGTGTCACCCGGGTAGTCTGGCAGATTCTCATGTGTATATGGGTTAAGAGCGTGAGGCTCTGTCAGGTGCAATGTGTTGGTAGGGGAGTCGACGCTGTGTCGACGTCGTGATTCCAGGTTCAGTGGTACCCGTCGGCCGGTTGATCTCACTTTGCAATATAGGTACGACTGACTGTTGTATACAAGCTGAGTGTTGATTCCAGCCACTCTTTTTATGACCCACCCTGCCTCGTCGCCTGACTACCAAAAAGAAAATTGAATTAAAAGCATGATAGAGAACCCCTCTTTTGACAAGTAGTAAAGTTGGAGTTCAGGATCGTGAATGTCTACGTGATGACTGCCTGTGGAATGATTGCTCCAAAACCTTACTTATCTCTGTCTATATTAACCCGGCTTCTCTCCCCAGTTTCTGATTCTCAAGTCAGACCTTTCAACAGCCTCGTTTGTCTTTACGTTGCAATTTTGCACAGCACACAGCTTTTGTCTTCAATGTACTGTTGCAATCGTCTTCCACTTTTGACATTCTATGCTTTCAGTTTGGTCTGCTTCTACTCTGCCCTGATATATCGAGATACCATTCACTCAAAGTTGAGCTTCAGTATACTCATCTCTCACAATACTCGTCTCCCAGTCTCTTCATTCGTCTGTCCCACCAGACAACTCCATTTCAAGCACTGTCTTCGTTCTCAGTCGTCTCTACCAGCTTTTCATAGCAAGCTATTCCCTGATCGAGTACAAACAAGTGGCATACTCATATACCTTTTAAAAAAAAAAAAATCAAAAAAAAAAAAAAATCGATCGGCTTGTTCCCATCGATAACTCTTATCTACGAGGCTTTCAGTCCATACATCCTGATTTTATACATCTTTCACTTGACTTGACATCTGTCTTGATCTTGTCGAATTACTCTCTCATACTCTACACATCAACACATTCCTTTCAGCCATGTCTCTCACATTTGCTGCTCTTGCTGAGCATACACGGCAGACTACAGCCATGTCTGTGTCTCCACCCTCATCTCCTCAACTCGATGACGATAACTCATCGGAGTGTTCATACTACTCGCTCGTCGACTTGGAAAACGACAGATGGTATCGCAACATCCCAGCAAGTCAAATCCGGGAACAAGCGAAGCAAGTGCCGAGTCTCCCCGCACCCGCTAATGCACAATATCCCCGGATGTTCCATAACAAGGAACAACTGGAATTGGCCTCTCGCGGTCCTTGGACAGAGTACCCTTTCTGCCTGAACAAGCGTTATATACACGGCACGCCTGGCCCGGTTCGCATCATCGTCAACTCAGCCAATTCAGATGAGTTCGATGTGGTTTATCACCTGCAGCAACAGGTCAAAGCAGTCTGTCTTGCCAAGTACCGTCCGAAAGGATACTCAAAGGGTGCCTGTCCCAAGCCGTTGCCACACAACCCACTGCCGACGAACAATTCGTCCGGTATCCCTAATGAGATGACCTACCATAGTTTGGAAAACTACTACTACCCACCACAAAGTTTGGGAAACTACTACTACCCACCAGCGCCATTGATGGCTGCACAAACAATGTACGGCATGCAAGCAATGTACGACATGCAAACAGTGATGCATTACTCCAACTATATCGGGGTCAATCCATATATAACTATGCCGGGGCAACTCGATGCGGGATATGCGACCAGCCCATGCGAACCAATGTGCTTATTGAAGCTATTCTTATTGTCTTGTCTGTTCAGATAAAGCGTTCTTTGAAGGATGAATGAGCATCAATATATTTTTTTATCTTTTTTTTTACAATCTTCTATCTGAGCTGCGAGAATTAATCTCTCCAGTCTTTTGAGCAGACTGTCTTCCCATATTCACTACCTTTGCCTACCTGGGATAACGCGAATCATGTGCTTAGTTTAGGCTTTCAACCTCAAGACAAAGAATTGGTAGTTTTAGATTAGAGTGTAGTCTAGTCACAGCAGCATGTAAGAATGGCCAATTAAATAATTGACGCCTGAGGCCGCTTTGATGTTCTTTGTTCTCGTCATGTAGCTGCCCAGGCTCTTAAAGACCTCTCGTCCCTTCCGTGTCTCCTTCTTCATTCTTCCTTCTTTCAAGATCTTGTTTGTATGCAACATTCTACGACTCTGTCATCTTTGAAATAAATGTCTATTGCTCTTGATCTTTGTTTTGTGTCACAACAGAAGACATGGCGTTGAGGAGAAGTGCAAGACTCGCCGGTATTGAGCCACCAGACGCAGAGGCATTTGCTACTTACGATCTTCGAAGCGGCCCCAAGAAACGGAAAATCACCATCGATAAGAAAAGAGTTCCCAAGTCTGGTGGAAACAAGACTAAATCGTATCCGAATGACAGGCCACAGCTTGGAGAACCAGCTCCAGAAGATGCCTTGTCGGTCTTGCCTGCGGAGATTCAACTGGAAATCATATCCCATGTTTGTGACCAGACCTCTTTACTTATCACCGTTTGCTGACATATTCTAGATAAGCGACAGGAAAAGTATGATCGATATGGCTAGGACATCAAAACGTTACTACTTCCTCGTCATGCCCGTCATTTACGAACACATTTCTGTCGATTTCTGCAGCACTCCCAACGGGTTTTCGAGAGTCTTGAAGCCGCTCGACGCTTGTCTCAGCATTGCTCAGAAGAAAAAGCTGAAAAAACTAGCGAAATACAAAGGCCGGCCGAGGCGATTTTACTATTGTCTAAATCCAGATGTCATTCCAAGTTGTGCACATTATGTCCGACAAATGACAGTGCATAGGTACAAGCCGATGGGGTTCTACAAGGACGTCGCCTTGGAAACTTTGGAGGAAGTACTGAAAAACCTGAGTAACTTGGAGGTCCTAAATTTGCAAGACCTGACCGAGTAAGTTTTTGATCATAATAGGGATGGCAATGTTCGACTGACCTGACCCTTGCAGATCGATGGCACACAGCATCGTTGCACTCAAAAAGCTCAAATCCCTGAGTCTCGGCGGTGTCTCGTGCTTTGGTCGCATCAGAAATACCGATGCTGTCAAGACTTTGTCACAGCTCCACAGCCTTGAACATCTATCCATTACGAACACGTGCGATTGCTTTGCTTCTGGTGTTACTCTCCAGACTATGCTGAAGAGATCTTCCATGACATTAGAAAGTCTGGAAATTGATATCTCGTTGTACTGCTCTATGAACCCGAATTTTCGGTTACAAGCTGGCCACCCAAATTCCACAAACCAGCCTCTGCGATTCCCTGCACTCAAATCCCTGCTTCTTAGTACGCGGACGATGCGGCTGGTTAGTGAGGACGGCGACTTCGTATTGCCTAGTCTCAATGCAGTGGATTTCTCGCAGCTGAGAGAGCTTCACCTTCTGTCGGAAACAGATCAATCGTCGTTCTTAAAGTCCCTCGAGGAGTCATTTAGCAGAACTGACCGGAGACTTATCCGGCTGAGAGATTTACTGCTGAGCAAGGCCGTTACGGACGCCGAACAACACTCCGTAACCTCCGATGTCGAAATTCAGGGCATATGCCAGTTCTTAGCATCCTTTGACACCCTGAGATCTCTCGAGATCGGTGAAATCTATCAGAGTGTGTACAACAAAGTCGTTGATGATACTGGAATACCACAACAACTATCACAGACCATCACCCAACACAAAGACCTCGAGTCATTGCGATTTACCTGTTTAAGTCTAGGCAGCAATCCACTCGTGTCAATTAAAAACATGGAAGTGTTCACCAAGAACTTACCTCAGCTGCGAGTGCTCGATCTTCCAATGGAGTCGGTAGTTCACGAAGGAACGGAGTTGTTACTACAAGCACCGAATTTCGTAAGTTGCACAATATGTAATATTGCCAAACCCACTGACGAATTATCCAGGATGGAATAGCAAGAGCTATCTGTTATTCCAATAACCTCGAAAGTCTCAGCTTGTCTTCTAATCATTTGTCTCAAAGGGACTCTGCTAGAGTGCTGTGCATTGTGGTAGAGAGACTGCTGCACCTTGTCGGTGACAGCGAGGACTTCACATGGGAGAATACCTTTAAACTGAGCCACATAACCGTCGGAAGTTTTCGAGAATTCACAGTTGGCTCTAACTTGAAACATACCGAGGGCTTGTCATATCCAGTCAAAGTCAACAAGGATGGGAAGTCGGTTTGGTTTCAGTCAGAACTGAAGAACTTCCATGTGGAATTGGATCAACGATCGCTATGATATACAAGACACCTTGTGAATTCACCAATGTAAGTACGTGGAAGGGAATGATATATGATGGTCGCGTCAGAACTTGAGATCTCAAACTAAAGTCGCAAGTATCTTTGCAAATCGAGAGCGAGAATTGGCATAGATGTAAAATGTTTGTATTTCGAAAGTGCGTTATTCATTTGGTCTAGGTATCGTGCATGTCCTCAAATTACAACCGGCTTCAGAACTGTCTACCCTGTCCTTGTCCATCCTCCAGATTCCTCTCGTACCGGAAGACAATATCAGTCTTGACACCTATCTGGCCATTCGGCATAACAAGGACCTCCTCGCTGCTGTTATCGTCAAGACCATTCTTGATGTTGGTTTCGAACGTGCTCTTTTGCGCGCCAGTGCCTGGGTTGCTGTTTGCTCGTAGCTCGACCGGCATTTGCTTGAAGCCAGAGAGCTTGTTGCTGGAGATACCACTGGTACCAAGCAGGCGAGGGGCGTACTTCTTGGCAATGGCTTTGTAGGATGGGATCGAAGCAGCGAGGATGCCAATGTTGGTTTCGATAACTGACCAGTACATGGCGTTGGAGATGACCCAGGTTTGGTCGTCGGAGCTGAGCATGGGAGGGATGTAGGTAATGCGAATAATTGAGGAGATGCAAGCGCTAAGTTTTGTTAGTGTCAAGTCTCAAAGGACAGTGTCTGTCAAACGAGAGATACTTACAAGAGTCCGAGACCGAGAATAATGGCCAAACTAATCTTTTGTCGTCGAGGAACGCGGAGTCTTGCCACTAGTGGAATTGGAAGCGTGTATGTGAGAATGTCGGTAAAGATATTGACAGCCGCATTGGCGAGGTAGAATGCATTAATGTCAACACACTTCTTGTCCGCAACAGCTATCGTGATATCATAGGCAGCAGAAACAGGAGTGCATTGGAAAATGCATGCTAAAACATTGGCTCCAGCCTGGCAGCCAACAACTCCCATCATGAAGAAAGCCGTCTTGCGAAGGACCTTATCGCCGAGGCGAGTGTAAAGGGCAAGAACCGAGATCTTGATGAATCCGAGGCATGCATTGTAGAAGATCGACGACAGCCAAACGATTTGGAGATAGGCGATAAAGTTGTCTGTGCCTCGCTTTATAACATCTTCGTAATGACTGCCCAATCCATGCTGTACAGAGGCAATGGTGCAGGCAATAAAGGACCACGAAAGTACAGCACCAACGCAAATGAGGTCTTTCCAAGAATCAGAAACAGAAAGAAGAGGAAATAAATGGATGTGATATGTACTTACAGTCGTCAGCACCCAAAGATCTAACGATAAATGCGCGTGCCCACAAGCGAAGGACAACAGCGATGAAGCTTATCACCGCAAAGACAATAGCAACGGAATTTACCGTGGGGCCTTGGGACTCCATTATTACGCAGCCAAGAAAGAAAAGAAAAACAAGGACAAAAATGCAAACAATCAAAAAAGAATGGATAAGTTTGTGGTTAAAGTGTTTGATGCATGGGAAGAGCAAACCTCCTTAAGTTAAATGCAACAAACTCATCCATTGTGAGTCAACTGAGACAAGCAGACAGTTTCATTACTGAAATCCTACAAAGTCATTAATTTGTTGGCATTATGAAAATCTTTTTCTCTTCTGTAACATACGAAAAATGCACAGACGTCAGTTACCAGGCATAACTGTTGGTTGGCCGCTCGCCTCCTTTTGCGCCATCCTTTCACGCAACGATCTTCGAGGCTTGGACCTTCTCGACTTTGCCAAGCGTCCTACACAAGAGAATCTCTCGTACATGGGTTCAAACCTGGCTCGTGGGAACAGAAGCAATGCTCAGGAGAATTGCAGCAGTTTTGGCAATGTTTCATTCGTTAACAAAATTTTGTGATAGAACCAACGTAGTGTCACATTTGGTACAGTGGATCACTGTCGACTTTTAGTTAATGATTGGCTTCCAGGATCATGTCGTCTCTGTCAAAACCGGGCAACTCGGATCAAAAGCCCCGCTGCTAGTGCGAGGAAAGTGGAGGGGACATGGCTGATCAGTTACGTTTCTCGTCTAACCGAAGCGGCCTCGGTTTCTCTTTTCTCGCGTATTCTCTCCCCTAGTATAGTTGTCTCGGTTTTAGCCAACACTTTTCAATTGTGCTAGCTGCCGTTGTGTCTCTTCGCCGTTGAGTCTAGTCATATTTCTCGAGCTAAGGCAGCGGGCCGTTGTTTTGAGCCATTTAGCGCTGGCATTGGTAGATATCATGCAAATTGACTTGACGCCATCCGCCTCAGCCGCAGAGCCTTATTTGTTTACTCTTCATTTATCTTTGTCCCCTCTGACTTGATCTATCATCTTCATGATACATAAATGACAAGGACCTTCCCAGTTTTCATGGTGGATAGCCCTGCAAGCCCTGGAAACCAACAACCAGGTCTCCTCCTCTTTTAGCCAATTCATTGGCAGTGATCTGCTGGACAACAAGATCAGATCATACGATGGTGGATAGTTTACGGTTCCCACACGCAATGTCACAGGGTCAATGCAAGAAAAGATCTTGAGATTGCTCTTTTATCGAGATTGGCAGATTGCGTTATGATGGCCCTGTTCGACGTCTGTACCTGGCATGTGAAGAACATGGCAACATGGTTAGGTAATTGCAATAGAGTGCTGACCATGTATCATACTGTGAGCTGAATATGACGATCCTGGTATGATGGTGGGTAGTGCCAGGGTCAGAATTTTCCCGCCAACGTTCCGCTCTGACAAAAGTTGACGTTGGTTACCGTCTCGCCAAGCCTGTTGGTTGACATCCTCGCATATACAATTTCAGGTGCGTCAACCGAACGGTGGATAACCACCATTATTACCGGACAACCGAGAGAACCGCCAATCTTGTCACGTTAGAGTCTGGGATCTTCAACGCAACTGTTACTGGCAACTGTAATCAAACTCGCAAAGAGGAAGCGTTTCAATCTCAAGCCCGCTTGACTGCATGCATAGCATAACAATCACGGGCCTTTGAACGATCTTAGAAATGGATCTTCAAAAGAGACACTCTGATACGACCCTCCCCAGACTTGGTCGAGGCTCATTCCGTATTGAGACTAAAGGATATCCGGATGTACGAGCCGCTGTGGTTCTTGACCGTCGATCAATCCTTCGTACACATCCATATCGTTGGCATGTTCCCCTGGCCGTAGCCTAAAAAGGCGCTTGCTTGTTTTCTCATTCCTCATCATTGGCTTAATTAGACTTTCGTTTATCACTGTGACAATTTTGGCCATCTGGTACACGATCATGGCTGTGCTCAGCATCGTGAACATCGCCCTTTTGGGCGTCGCTTACATCGTATACTGTGTCGTCTGGCAAATTGTCAAGTATCGCTTCCTTCATCCTCTCGCCAAATTTCCTGGTAACTTTTGGGGAAGTGTCACACGACTCTGGATCACGTATCACAATGTGATAGCGGATGAGTGTGAGACCTTTCAGGAACTTCACCAGAAGCATGGTGAGATACCACAGCCGATATCGACCAACAAAATAAATACTGACATTTCCCAGGGCCTGTTATCCGAATCACCCCAACTATGCTGCTAGTCAGCGATGCGACCGAACTCCCCAAGATTTACAATCGACACGCAAACAAGTCAAAGCACTACATCACTGGAAGCTTTGGCAAAGATGAATCGCTGTTCAACATGCAGGACTCAGTCATGCACGCCAAATACAGAAAGGTCGCTGCACCCCTCTACAGTCTGACAAGCATCAAGAAGATGGAGCCCTTGATCGATGGAAACATCAATGCCTGGATGAGCCGTTTACAGCGAGATTTTGCTGCTACCAACAAGGCTTTTGATTTTGCGCCCTGGGCCGTCTTCATGGCATATGATATCATCTCTGAAGTTGGTTTCGGTGCGCCCTTCGGCTTCGTAAAGGAAGGGAAGGACGTTGAGGGTCTCATTCAGGGCTTCCACGATGGCCTCACACCATTCGGCATCATGGCCCGATTGCATCCATTTACCAATTGGGTCAAGAGCACTTTCCTGGGCAAGTATTTGGTTGCTAGCCCTGAGCAGGATTCCGGTATTGGAACGCTGATGCGATTCCGCGATCGCTTGATTGAGCAGCGCTTCAAGGATATTGAGAACGGTTCCACTGGTGGTCGCATCGATCTTCTTCAAACGTAAGTGGCGTAGAAACAGTCACAATTGGCGACAGAGCAACGACTAATACGCGATAGTTTCATCGAAGCCCGGGACGAAAACGATAAGCCTCTTGATATCAATTACATCAAGGCAGAGATCCTTCTCGTTTTACTCGCTGGAGCTGACACAACGGGCACGGCTTTCCAAGCTATGATGATTCACATTCTCACTAACCCAAAAGTCTACAAGAAACTCCTGGCCGAGATCGATTCCGCCACCGCAGCGGGTGACCTCTCTGATATGCCGCAGTACGATGAAGTTGTGGAGCATTGCCCTTATTATATCGCTTGCGTCAAGGAGAGCATGCGTCTCAACCCTTCAGCCCCCAACATCTTCCCTCGCATTGCTCCCCCTGGCGGTCTTGAAATCTGTGGTCATTTTGTCCCCGAAGGTACAGAGGTCACCTGCAACCCCTGGCTCGTCCATCGTGACCCCAACATCTACGGTGATGACGCCGAGGTTTTCAAGCCCGAGCGTTGGCTGGATGTGGACAAGGCCAAGATTTATAACAAGTACAGTATGGGTTTCGGATATGGACCCAGAGTCTGTTTGGGACAGGACGTTGCAAGAATGGAGCTCTACAAGGGCCCTCTTCTGTTCTTGAGGAGCTTTAATGTTGAGTGGGTTGATGAGACGAAGAGGGGCAAATATGTGGTTAATGGCGGCGTGAGTTACTTTGAGGATATGAACATCAGGATCTCTCGGCGGGATATTGCCGCTTGATTTGGTTGGTGTGATATAATGGACAACTCAAAAACCCCTTTATTTATATAAATCATTGGAATTATGTACCTATTACTTTGGCTCTTGATTCTATCTATTTCTCTGCACTTGTAGCGATGCTATACTCACCTGGAGTGAGATGGTAAGTATTGTTGCAAGCCAACATGACGGCTGAACCAATTCCGTTGTATCTATCAGTATTATGAGACGAAACTCAAGCGACACGTAACCTGCTAACAAATGCCGCTCTTATAGCACCTCTCAGCCCTCCATTAGCCCCCTATCAGCCTCTTATCAGCTTATACTCAAGCTACTTACCCCCAGCTAACTTTAAAGGTTGAACAATAAACTCTAGAGAGCTATTATAATACTTTTTAATTTACTTTTTAAAGTATTTAGACTAGAACTAAGCTTTAGTCACTATTGATAAAGTCTCTAAAGTCTAAGTAATTAGTAGTCTTATACTTTCTATAGGGATTATTAAATTCTATAGCTATATATCAAGATTTAAGATTATAGTTTTCAAGTTAAGAGAATTGAATCTAGCTTTTTTAAAACCTCTTTAAATGTTTTATTCTGTAAAAGTAAACTTAAAGGCAGTTTAGAAGGCCAAAAGTTAGCAGCATGTCTTACAAGAATACAACCATTCCAACAACCGCAGTCAGCGTAATCCCCGATACGAGGTCATATCTATGAGCTCCTGAAATAACCACTGCCGTAGCATGGGTCCCTTCTTTGGATTCTGAAGGAGCTTCGCCCTGGCGATGAGGTGACTGGGAAGGAATAGCTGAGGTGTAGAGTTGGGGTGTTGTCAAGATACTTGTCTCGGTTGTCAAGCTCTTTGAAGATGAAGGCTTCGAAGGGTTCATCTGAGTTTTCGTGCTGGACTCTGATGAGCCATCAGCTGGAACGGAGGGTTTTGGGTTACCTTGCCCTGGTTGATGACTATCATTTGATCCTGCAACCGAAGTATGGGCCGCGGGTTGGTACGTCTTGTAGCTAGGATGGGAACCGTCTCCAGATCCTGGGGATAGAGAAGAACTGTCAGGCTTACCGCCTATGGAACCACCATGTAAACCTGCCGTAGGTTGTACGACAGGGTGCTCGTTGCCGGCAGCGTCTGTCTGATGCCCTCCAACCCAACCTGGAGGGTACTGAACAACCGGGTGTGTATAAATCGCCTTGCCAGTCTTATAAGCAGCCTTTGGAACTGTCAGAGTAGCAACATCCCCTCCATGAGTACAAGCAACAGTTGTCATATCGACTGTTGGGTACACCTGATGCTTACATCCGCAAGGGCTGTAGAACACAAGTTGTGATCAGAGATGCAGGATTGCTTGGATCGACGGTAGTGTACGTAACAGTAGTTACCGTCTCGGCAAATTGAGTCTTGGTGTAAGCATGGCCGATGGTTAAAGTCGAGTAAGCAGTGTGGATGGCAGTAGGGGTACGGAGGGACGTTGTGATGCGAGTCTCAGATGTGGTCTCCACGATGATGGAGTGAGAGGTCGAAAGCGTCTTTGAGCCAGCACTCCTAGTTATAAAGGAAGAAAAAGAATACGGTGAGTTTGTCTGACTGTAGCGTGAAGTAGAAATTGATCCAGAAGTTGTTTCATAGGTCTGAGTCCCCGTAGTCTGTGAGGAAGAAGCAGAGGGAGTTGCGGCTGCAGACGATGTGGTGTCGGACGAGAAAGCCGCCTTGCTGTAGAGGGTCAAAAGACGGTAGGGTGAAATCGCCCGATGTAGAAGCCTTTGATCGCTGCCGAGAATACCACGACAGAACAGAGTACGATCTCCAGGACATGGAAGATCGCATCTTGCATCCATAATGAAATCTGTATCATCAAGCAGATCGGCCTTATAACAAGTCCTGATAGATGTTACTGTGGGGACTTACAGATCAAAAATGGAAAACTTCCTCTTGATAGACACCAATGTAATTGCTTCCGGACGCCAAGTCGACACACTTTCCGGTGGTCATTTTTGGGTCGGTTGCTACCTCTGTAAAGGATGGATAGCCCTCGAGTGATATCAAACAGCCTGTGAAGGCATATTCCCTAAGAGTAGGAATGTTTCTTGCAGGAGGAGTTGAATAGGTCGAAGGCAAAGTGGAAGCATCTGATGTGGACTGGATCTCAGTGGAAACACGGCTGGTATCGCTCAAGCTCGAATCGGTGACTGTGTATTGGATCTTGGTGGCTGGGGTTGTAGTGCCCGATGTCTCCAAGGTTAATGTTTCTGCAGAGGATGTTTTAGTCGTCAACGTCTCGGAGGCCGACATCTCGATGCTGGTTGTCTCGGTGTGCATTGAGTCTGTACTTATCGCAACCGTGGTTGGCTCCAGGGAAGCTGATGCAGACTCTGATACAGATTCTGATGAAAACGACCATGGAAGATCAGGTAGTGTAGATGTTGATAGTTCAGTTGATGATGAGACGACCGCCAGTGAGATTGTAGCTGATGTAAACGCTAATGTAGACTGAAGTGCCGACTCGGATATAGTCCCTGAGGGAGCGTCTTGCGAAGGCGGTAGTGATGTAGATGGCGACAATGTTGTTGGTAGTGAGTCGGCTGCTTCAGAGGTAACAGCTGATTTAGTTGTAAATGACAGCGACTCCAGTGTACTCTTTTTTTTCTTTGAACATTATGTATTGCTACCTGTTACCTATTAACCTGGCGGTACTAGCTACTGGGTCCCTGACCTCATTATCTATTCTAGGGGGCAATCGTCTAACGAATCAAAACCTTCCTCCTTTGCAGCCTAGCTTTGCAACCCTCCAGTGTACTCGCTGACGTAGTCTCTGATGTGAGTGTCGATGGCGACAATGTTGTTGTTGATAGTGAGGTGGCTACTTCAGAAGTAACAGCTGATGTAGTTGTAAGTGACAGCGACTCAAGTGTGCTCGCTGACACAGTCTCTGATGCGAGTGTCGATGGCAATGATGACGATGCAGTTTCTGGGGGGCCGGACGATATCGACGCTGAAGAGCTTGTATAGAGTGTTGATGAAGTCTCAGATGACGCAGAGGTTGATGCTGATGAAAGAATCTTGGAAGCAAAGTTGGTGCTAAGGGAAGACTTTGTCCCAGTGAATGACTCAATCAGATCGCATTCGGAATACGGAAAAGGTAGGAAATTGACAGCAATGCATCTGGTTTCCCTATCGCATCGATCCACGCATCCCTGCATGCTATCTTCTTCATCCCGTCGATAGATAGATTCACCGGTCGAGGAAGTATCGCAACTGATAGTAAACTTGTTCTCGTTGGGACCGGTATAAACACTGCCGGTCATTTGTTCACAGGAGAGCGGTCCTGATGGTGCTGTAGTTGACGCCGCCGCCACTGATGTGGTTGTATAAATCTCGGTTGGGGCTTCAGTTGTAGATGAGGCAACTGGTCGGGATGCTATAGCCATGTCCTTGTTGGAGTCACTCATGAACCCGTTGAACCCATCGTACAAGTAACAATCGTTGAACCAGTTGTCGAACGTGACTGCGCGACAAGCCAGGGTATCAGCGCAGAATGTCATGCATTCCGTAAAGCTACGCAGCTGGGAGCTGTAGTCGACCTGATTACCGCCAGTTGCTTGCTTGCCACAAAAGATTGTGAGCTTGACACCGTCGATGTAGGATGGGTTATCGAGTTGGTTGCAGGATGTTGGTGCCGATTCCGCAGATGTAGTAGTCGGTATTGTCGTAGATGTTATCGCCGTAGAGGATGCAGCAGATGACAGCAAAACAGCCATGTCATACAGACTGTTGGACGCTGGACCATCCGATTCGTCTAGCGTGTAGCACAAGTACTGACTGCGGTCAAACAGTGCGGCTTTGCAGCCTGACATAGTAGCACACACGTCGATGCATGACCCCAAATCGGTAACCTCGATGGTGGGACCGATTTGATTGCCGCCGAGTGAATATGCGTTGCAAGTGATGTCGAATTGCGTATCGTCAGGGCCTTGGTAGGGGTTGCTTAGTTGATTGCAGGATGCTGCTAGGCAGAAAGATACAAGGTTTGCCCAAAGGGCATAAAGGGTTGCTCTTGACCTCATACTGAGGCTGTAGCGATGATTCGTGTAGAGCGCGAAGAATCAAGTTGCAGTAGACATGTAAAGAGCGCAGGCCTGGAGTATTAGCCGAAGACTGATAAAGCACAGCTCTGTTTATATTATAGAAAAACAAGAAAAAGGAGACAACAGACAATTTTACAGTACTCAGCCACCAACAAGCTGAACCGGCCGTCGATGGACTTTGTGGGCCATGCATGGGCTGATGCTTGAGCACAAAAGCAATAGTCTCAATTTAAGAGGGTCTGCAAACAAATAACTAAAAGAGACATGCTAGCTCTATTTAGGCTTAAAGATCAGCTTCAGCTAAGCACTAGACTTGACCAGTTTAAAATCTTTATACTGCTTGTATGTGCAAAATGCAATAAATCATCAGTAAGAAAAGGTCGACATGTCTATTATTATAGGCAGCTGCCATCAGAACTCTACTCCTTCAACGTATCTAGATTGATACATCTATTTGGCTGTTATGTTGACGCATTGACGTTGGTCCATAACATTTAGATGTTCTAGAATCCGCCACCGCAAGCAATAGTTAGGCACTATTGATTTTCTCCAGTAACCAACACAAATCAATTAACCCCTGGATTAGGCTTAACGTGCAGTCTCTGGTCTTAATTGAAAGCTGCTATACCCTTGCTTTTGATTTCTTGAGTTATTATGATAATATGGTTTTTTTATATTTCTGACCTGCTGTAGTTATGTGATATTACTTTGAATATATGATTACACTTATCGATCAGAGTCATCAGATGCTGGGAACGAATAGACTGTTTAATGTCCCACAAACAGACGCCATTTCAGCATCCGTGAATCACAGACTGCGTCGCTCAAGATATGTGAACTCATCCATACCATAATCATTATCATCGCGAGTCGTGGAAGATCTAATGTCATTGATTCAGGCGCCAGGCCTCACTATAAGTATCCAATATGGATATAGTTATTTCGAACTTTAACATATCCGTATCTCTAATACTACACATGACTCAGGTTACCCAACCGTTAAAAATCAAGAACCCAATACTATAAGTATACGCGCCCGGATGCTTTTAAAATGATGTATACTTTTGAAAAGTTCCGCCCTTCCGTCACCCACTGGATAAAAGATGATCTCGTAACCGATCGGAGCAAGTTCGCGATTGCTTGTGAAACTATCTATCCCAGAGATGGGAGTGGATATCGCCAAGTCGAGATATGCTTCGATACCCCAGAGCGTCCCGGTTACGTAAAGGTCACCTGTCTGTCGCGGGAACCCACGAATCTGATTGATGAACTTAGGAAGAAGGGCGGTGAGAATGGTTTGAAGCCGGAAGAGGTAAAACTGGAACCCAAGGTTGAGGACGTGGGGAAACAAGCAAGATAATAGCAGCTAGTGAACCTTGGAATATGGATATTACATCTCTAGGCACTTATAGCGTCACAATAATTGTTGAATATAGTGAAGAAGTGGTTTGGGGCTCCAGAATTCCCTGTCCTCTCAACTGTTGATCACTGCAGCATCCTTGTCTTTTTGCTGATTGCATGTGCATATATATAATCACCTCAATCTATCATGTCCGAGATACTACTGCCATAGCTGGGGACAAGTGTGCACTGGAATGACGCAGATTGAAAACACACATGCCGAGAATGTGAGGATATAAAGACCGGAACAATGTTTGGCAATGACTGTCAGCGCTATCATGCTAGAGAGAGTTGCAAGAAATGAATGCAGCTACTCGGGCTTTCTTCCATACACAATTCTCATTCGACAGTACGGGTGGTGTTTCAAGTTGCGCAACTCACGTCGCAGCTGAGAGCAGTATACCAAGACTTCCTCTTTCGACCAGCCAAGAACAAAACTTGCCATGTAGAGCACAAATCCCTCCAAGTCCTGGTCCATCGCCGCGTGTCCAAATTTGCCAATCTCTTGCAACTTTGGGTCTTTGGGCCAGGCGCCAACAGGAGCCTACGTAGTAGCCAAAGTTAATCCACAGACATGGTTTGTTTCAGAAGCAAGTTCACATACCTTGAAATCCCAAGTACCTATGTCAACAAAACCTGCTTCCTCCATGCCCTTCTTCTGAAGATCATCATCAATGATGGTGAATGTCCTGCCCATCTTTTTCCCGCCTTCGATAAAGAATTTGCCCCACTCGCTGATGGCTGTACCCTCTTGAACGCTACCATCGTCGCTCTCGAGGCGAGGGGATGCTTCGAAGCTTTCGACCCATCCGCCTGGTTTGGTGGCGCGGTATGCTTCTTGAAACAGGGCTCCCCAGTCACTGATTGAGCCGTACAGATATCGCATGTGGACAAAGTCAAAGGTATCGGGGGCAAAGGTCCATGGTTGAGTGCAGTCATCGATCTCACTGTTTCATGTTAGGGAAACTCAAGATACTCTGAAGCTTAGTGTACAGGTTCCTTGTGACTTACAATTTTACATTTGGTGGTACCCAGCTGGGTTGGATAGGGGAAATGTCGGTGCCTATCACCTCAGTGTTTGGATGCTCATCTGCAAAATCACTAATAATGTCAGCTCAAGAGTTGTTGTACTTGCAAGTGTCAACATACATGGCCCAGATTCCTGGAAAGACAAAGATAAGCGATCGTTCAAGATTGGAGTGATGGACTCTTACCTGTACCAGTGCCCACATCAAGAACAGACTTCACATGTGTTAGTCCTGAAGTCAATCTAGTATTGCGGACTCATACCTTGATGTCGTCCTTTATAGGAGCTAAGTGAAGCTTTTCATCGAGTGCCAGAAGGAGGTAGTGGTGACTTGAAAGACATTAGCTGCTGACAAAGAAGTTGTGTGCTGGGAACCATTACATGATGTCGATGGCTTCGTTTTGCTGGGCGTCATTCGATGCCCTATTGTATTCGTGAGTGCGAGAGTCTCGAAATCTTTTCCCGGGATCAAGTACCAGTATTCCGCGTTGCCTCTTTCCGAATGGTAAGTCCTTCCCTTGATAGTGCGGTAGTTTAGGATACTGGAAGACATAGATGCCGTCGACGACTCAGCATCACTACCAAGTGACGAATCGGTTTCATCATCATAAGGATCCTGAAGCCTGTAAGCTCACTGTGAAACAGCTAGCAACAAAAAAAGGTAACCAACCTGAGCTAGAGTGGCCCAGTGCTCAGCATCGTGAAGACCCGCTGCTTCCGCTGCTTCACGGCTTGCCACAGACTTCTGCGAAACAGGCGACTTGGGTGACTTGGGTGACTTGGGTGACTTGGGTGACTTGGGCGATTCCTTAGAGGGAGAGGCAGCGTTGTCAGCCATTTTGTCTGTGGGTACGTGTATTTGCGCCAACGCGCAGCAAAGTTTGAGCTGTTGGGCGCGTAAATTCGGAAGGCTTTTCTTTCGTGAGAATGAGCCTTGCGGGGTAAGTAGGGTTGGATGCTCTGCTCAGCTAATCATGTCAGATCGTCGCTGCAGTGGTAAGAATTGGGTGAGGGAACAGGGGTCAGTGATTTTGGCGAATACGAGGATGCTTTGATCTTGAGACAACAGGTAGATAAGTCCCTATCCTATTGGAGAAGCCAACAGACTATAATTCTGATTTCCTCTTACACTAGGAGGGAAAACAAAACATAAGACGCAGTTTAACTTAAAGAATGTAAAGTATCTAGGAGTCTTCCCTAAAAAAGCATGGACTGACCCAATAATTTTGTCTCTTATTCTTTAAGTAGTCAAGTCTTCCTATACCCCAAGGATACTAACTAGCTATAAGGGTTGTAAAATCATATGCGAAGGAGATTTGTGTAACATTGAGCTGGATGATGTCGCAGCAAGTTGATCTAGCAACCCTGATATGCTATAACAACACAAAGATCCACAGATTAGAACTCCAGGGACAACAGAACTTGACAATGTTCTTCTAGACCTTGTCAATAATCTTTCTACTTATCCTACACCGCAGGAATACCGTCAGGATAGTCGCAACAGCCGACATAGATCCAGCGTAGAACATGGCTGGTCGATAAGCACCCAATCCTCCGTCTGCGCCACCATGACGTTCGAGCAGAAATCCTGCTATGGGAGATCCCTTCACCTGTTAGTCTTGCATCGTCATGTTCATGTCTTGGTAACTTACGAGGAGATAGCCAAGAATCCAACCAACAATCATCATTGCCATGGCCGTGGAAACTCTAGCTGATCCAAAGACATTGCTAACCACAGTAGGCATAGAGGAGAAGAAACCACCGTTCATCAGCCCGTTCAGGACGGCGAATACAGCCAAGGGTGCAAGTGTCGTTGACGCAGGCCAGAGAGCAAGCATTGTTAGCGAATTGCCCAAGAAGAAGGCTGCGAGAGTATTTATCGGGCCAAGAACATCACACAAGTATCCGCTGACGATACGTCCCACAGCTGAAGCGAAACTGAAGCCTGCCAACAGTCCAGCACCAGTACTTGTACTCAAGCCCATGGAGCTCGAGTACAGAGGCAGGAAATAAGGTGGAACCAGGAGTGGGAAAATGCCGATTCCAGCAGCAAAGAAGAGAATGGCAAAGTTGAACTGACGGAACAAATTCCAGTCAACAATCCCCGTCTTGGCGAGAGGCGTCCGTTCCTTGATCAAGTAAGCGGCTGGAAGACCTGTAACGGCAATCAACAACCCTGTGATGCGGAAAGCCCATTCGACATTGAACCTTTCGATCAGAGAGTCGGTTGCAATGCTCATGATGGCACCGCCAAAGCCTCCTCCTGCGTAAACGAGACCATTAGCTATACCGCGCCGTTTCATGAAGTACTGCGCTGGCGCGACAGAGAATGACATAAAACAGCCACTCATTCCAAGGCCCAGCGGTACACCAGGTAGAAAGATCAATCCCACAAGGTGGTCCGTCACGAAGCTTGCGCCGATAAGCGACAGGGCCATGAGGGCTATACCCGCGCAACTGAGCTTCCGTGTGCCGAAGGATCGTATCATCCTGGAAACAATCATTCCAACCGTCGCCATAAGTGCTGGAGAAAGAGATCCGCAGAATGACAAAGCGAGAGGTGATCCGACGCCTCTTTCAACCAAGGCTCGTTGGTAGACACCCCAGACGTAACTCAGTCCGATAACCCACCATGCTACCTGAGACTTGTTAGACAGAGCTCAAACAACTCGGAGGGGATTAATTACCACTGCGCAGGCGATGATGACAACCCAACCGTAGCCTCCGTCTGGAACTGTACTGTCTGCGATGCGCGAAGCCTCAAGAGCTGGATCATCAGACTCATTTTGGTGGCTCGATGCAGATTCGACCAGGGCACCTCTGGTGCGAAGATTGGAAGATTCGTAGTGCGTCCCATTGCCCAAGGCTTCGAGCTGGACAGCCGTTGTGGTTGACATTTTAAAGTCACCAATAGATATATGATTATGATATCATGCGCCTTTGTTGTGATCTGAAATGAACAAGATGGAGGGTTAGAATTTAGTGGCGAAAACTGTCTTTATCTCTGGTTGTCAATTGAAGGGCGTTACTAGGCTGCATTCATCACAGCCGAGAAAACGAAAGCGGACATCTTTTGTTGTGTACAATCAATATATGATCTTTTTCAGTGGGAATTATTTCCATTTACATAATTGAATTTTTCTGGTGATTGTTTCTGTGTCTCTTTTGACTTGGGTAAATGACTGCTTTTGCTGGGAGAGAGGATGTTATCTTTGAATGAGCCGTGATTGCCAAGACAAAGGCGCAGGCAAACGGCTCCTATCTATCTCTCACTGTTATGTCGTCATATCTTACGCTCAGCAGTCATTCTCATTCAACATAAATAATGCATATCTGTATCCTGTATCTCTTTCTTTCATCCATCACTTCAATCGTATACTCAATCCACACCTCGCCTCATCAGTGCCTAAAAGAAAGCTTGACGAGGAGTATAGTGACAAAATTAGTGAGTCAGTTTACATTTCTTTAGAGCGAACTCTTACACGCTTTATTTCTGTATCCTAAAGACTCCATAAGAAATAGTCTAACTCTTCTCACACTCCAGAGTCAGAAAACAATGACGTCAGCAAGTACAGCTCTCACTCAAACTTTTCACTACGAAACATCGACTCATATTTACAATGTTAAATGGGGAACATTGGGTGATGAAGCCCTGTCTCCTTTGATCTTCATCCATGGGACCCCCTGGTCTTCTCGCATCTGGGAACCTTTTGCCCTTGCTCTATCGCGCCAGTTTTGTGTGCATCTTTTTGACAGACCTGGATTCGGCGAATCACCACTGGAAATCTTGAAGCCAGGCCTACAGCACAGTAGAAATCCCGTGGAAGCGTTTGACAGTAATCTTGCGCGACAAGCAGAAGTTTTCTCTGCCCTGTTCCGAGAGTGGGAGGGACACTGGTCTTACGCCAAGGCACATGGTACGTATCATGATGAAAGAGACTTGAGGAATTGTTGTTAACGCCTGGTAGTTATCGCTCATGACAACGGCGGTTTGGTTAGTCTTCGAGGGTATCTTCTCCATGGATTACCTTTTGAGAGTCTTTGCCTGATCGATGTCGTCGCAATTGGACCATTTGGACAACCTCTTTTCAAGAGCATGGCGGAAAACCCACACATTTTCGAACAACTCCCCAACACTGCATTCGAGGGTATCCTGGAGAGTTACATTCGGGACGCAGCACATTACGAACTACCCCAGAAAACAATGCAGATGCTCAAAGAGCCCTGGCTAAGGGAAGGCGGCAAACAAGGTTTCATTAGAGAACTATGCCAAGCTAATTGGAGAAGCACGGAAGAAGTCGAAGGGCGATATGGCGAGGTTGGGTCTAAATTACGCGTCAAGATCATTTGGGGCGCAGATGATAAGTGGCTTCCGGTTGAAGTGGCTCATAGATTGGGCAACGCATTGAAGGCTGAGGAGGTTGTCGTTATTGACAATGCTGGGCACCTGAGTATGGTTGATGCGCCTGGGCAGATGGGCATTGAGCTGGGTATGTGGCTTCATGAAACTTCAGAAAGACAGCGGGAAGGAATAGATGAGACGTGATTGAGTGATGAATAGTGATTAAAGTAGTTGCTTTGAACTTTGTGGTGCACAGATAAGTCGGGTGAACAAATAACAGCACTCAGAGGTAACTCAAACACTCTTTGACTCATCGGTGGTTTCCAACCGAACAATTCCACCCAGTCATAGTCTCGCTATTTACATATGCAACAAGTTTGATATCCAGACTGCTATAATGTCAAAAAAGGCCATCAGTAGGAATGATATTCGTGGATTGTCTCTCTTGAATGACGCTACCCTACAACTCGCCTTCTTGAGCCGATCGATCCGAGTCGAGATCTGACTAGCCCAATTTTCTCCAATTTAATTCCTGCAAGGGCCAACTGAGTTTTCAGCTACCCACCAGATTCTTGAAATTCTATGAGCGATAAGCATTTTTAATTGATAGACATTTGCTCGGACCTGAAGAAGAACAAAGGTTGCAGTCATTGATGACCGACATGGTTCTGCTCGTATATATAGCAAGCGACAATATCGCCTAATTCAACCGTTATCTCGCACTCCCTCTATACGAAACAAAACCTTATCAAATTTTACAAGCTGACTAGAGGATTCAGTGCCTGACTAGACTAGCAAATCCTCCCAATCTAGACCAAAACGTCAAGATCGTCAGGGCAAAGTAAGTTCGATGATGGAACTGGACGAACCGAAAACAACCAAGTCAAGATCAGATCATTCAGCTCCCCCAATTTTACGTGCTAGCACCGAATCATCTTTGTTCTTCCCCGTAAATAATCGATAACTCGCTGACTTGGGACCAAGGATTGCCCCGTCACAGTACGCGTCAGAGCTTGCGTACCCACAGGACAAAGCAAGGATGGGCGCTGCGCAACAGGGCCCCAGAATAACAGCGACCATCTTCATTTCCTCCCCGTATTACTGATAACTAACACCTGCCTAACGCCGACCAACAGGTGATTAGCCAAGATAAGCTAAACCAGGTCAAGACAAGCTATCAGGCGCAGCAAACAATAAGGAGAAAAGAAATATCGCACTCACAGGGCATTTACTTATTTTTATATACACTGGCCTAGCCCCCATGTCACCATCTGTCTGATCTTCCTCCCTTTTCCCACTTGCCGAAAGTTTCCTCTTTCTGACAAGTCTCGAGTTGTAGGCTGACGTCGCATTCTTTTGACCCTTTTCTAATACACAGTCTTTCGTTACATATCTCGTCTACCACTTCATTCGTTTTTTTTAATAATTCTAATAATTTTTGTTTCACTTGAAACTGCTCTCTCTAGTCAATCCTCTTCTCTCTCCACATTTGCAAAAATGGTCTCCACGTCCAAGCTTGCCCTGGCTGCCAGCCTGGTAGCCTCGGTTTACTCACAGACGTACTCTGATTGTAACCCAATGAAGAAGTGTAAGTAATACAAAAAAAAAAAAAAAGCCTACAAGACCATCACAGAGAACTGATCTTGTTTTCTAGCATGTGCGGCCGACCCTGGTCTTGCTGCTTCGTCGTACACTATTGACTTTGCAAAGAACGGAGCCGACGATGACAACTGGGAAGGAAATGGTCACGGAGACGTCAAGTATACCTCGGATGGTGCTGAGTTCACGGTGGCCAAGCAGGGCGACTCACCTCTTCTTCAGAGCAAGTGGTATATGTTCTTTGGTCGTGTTGAGGTTCACATGAAGGCCGCCCCCGGCACAGGAATCGTCTCGTCTATTGTCCTGCTCTCAGATATCCTCGACGAGGTGTAAGTAACATTCATGATAGCTGGTGTGTGGATTACTGACGTAAACAGCGACTGGGAATTTCTTGGGGGAGACCCAGACAACGTTCAAACCAATTTCTATGCCAAGGGAAGCACCGACAACACGCAAAGTCTTACGTTCCCAGCTGCGAACAGCCAAGCAGAATTCCATAACTACACCGTGCATTGGACACAAGAATCGTGCGAATGGTACGTCAACGGTGTAGCGGTCCGAACCCTCAAGTTTGCCGAGGCCGATGGCGGAGAGAACTATCCCCAAACTCCCATGAGAGTAAAAGGTTGGTTTTAGTATCTTCAATTTTTAGATGTTTTTTGCTAACACCCCATAGTCGGAATTTGGGCGGGCGGAGATCCAGACAACGCCGAAGGAAGTAAGTAGACATAAGATGATGCTTGATATAAGAAAATGCTGCAGGAACGCGGACTGACCATCTCGACAGCTATTCAATGGGCAGGCGGCGAAACCGACTACGACGGTGCCCCTTATACTATGACTGTGCAGAAGATCATTGTTCAGAACCTGAACCCGGCTGAGAGTTATTCGTACGGCGATCAGACCGGATCTTACAAGAGCATCGACTTTGACAAGAAGGACACCGGCAGCGACGACAACGATGATGAGGATGAGGACGACAAAGAGTCGACAACTGCTTCTGAGAATGCTTCAAAGACAACATCCGAAACCGCCGAGTCCGCTACCGAGACCGAATCCGATTCCAGCTCTGACGCCACAACCATGTCTACAGCCACATCAAGTCAGACAGCGAGCGCCGATTTCAAGAACAACAAGGCTGCCGAGACAACTGGGTCTGCCACCTCATCGGAGAGCAGTGCCTCTTCTACTGCCGAGAGTGATGAGAACAGTGCCTCCGGAAACCTACCCAAGATGTGGTTGAGTCTGGGCGCCCTTTGCGCTGCCATGCTCATGATGTAGATTTGAGCGGTTACACAGCATTATTCCGTCATATATAGACTTGGCTTTGGATCCTATAGACTGGTTGCATTCGTTTATAGACATTTTTGGATACAATTATTTTGGCTTTGTTGGTGGTCAGGGTGGTCACTTGCGTGAACACTTGGTCACCTTCAATCAGCTTTTCCTCCTTTCACTTCACTTGCTCATAAGATGTACCTTATCCATGAGTGCAGAATGGATGGACTGATACATAGTTCTCCACCTTGTGTTGAATGTGGGCGTTTAGTCGTGTCCAAGCAACTGCCTTGAATTCCTTTCGAACTGATCTATGACTGGCGACTATTTCACAGTACTGACAAGATTTATCAATATTCATCCTAACTTGATATACCATTTAGCATCCCTTACATTGGCCATCAAGCTAATAATGTTCTGTCAGCAAAAAAATGATGCTTCAACCCGCTTCTCTCTGATGCCCTTTTGTCTGTAAATCGTTCCCTACTTGCCCCCGTTTTCTCCTTCAGGCACTCTGGACAACTAGACTTGTCCGCATACTCTGTTTTCGTTGGACGATGAACACCACTGCAAACCCCGTTCTCCTTGTATCCCTCGCATTGTTGAGTCACAGCATGTGTCGTATTTATGACAAACCAGCATACTGAGCATTTTGTTAGGACGCGGAAGGTAGTACACACCCTGACTTGCTGACAAATAATTCGGAGAGCTCCTCTTGGAATCCAACATCTGGAGAGAATCTGAAAGACATTATATAGCATCGACTCTGTTGTGCAGCGTACTCATGACCTCTAAACCGTTTCACAGCTTCGTCACACTGTACGCTCTGATCACCAACAGGCGATTGTTGTGTCAAGACGTCCGACAAAATTGACTCCTTCGTGTACCGTTTTGGAGATTGCACAGTTTGGCCGGAGGCGGAGGCGACAAAATTCTTCAGAATGAGATCAAGAACGATAGAGCTATCTGTGAGGTGAAGGTTTCCGTAGCATGACATCAAGTTTTGTGCACTAGGAATCTAAATAGACGATACCACAGCACCTCCTGCTAGACCTATGACTGGGCATGCACACCTTTACTGCAGGCCTTGATCTTCAGGTTCAGTATTAATAATGGAATTGATATATGGACAATAACGTCGTGTATCACAGCGAACGTTGGTGGTCAGAGGCTTGTATCTATGAGAAACTCTTCTTCTGGAAATGATACAGTTAGATACTTGGTGGTACTGTTTAGCACGATCATACGAGGCTGCCCAGTCTATTTCAATTCGATACAAGCGTGATGTTGAAATTGAAAATCTAACTTGAATTCTAATCTACGAGAAACCAAACCTATTTACCTTTCTTTTTGACCGCTCTTATTTTTTCGGCCGAGATACACGAACCACAGCTCTCTGCGTCGACGTATTCAGTCTCCCTTTTTGCAATCGACAATTCACACTTTCACCCTTCCCTCTTGGCTTTGCATCGGAACGTACACGGTGTTCTTTCGGATAAGGTGTCGCTGCACTGGTTGCATTTTGTGAAGAGGTGAGTGTAGGCACACAGTTTTAGGGTGATACTGGAGAGCGTGGGGCTATGTCGATGTTGTCGGTACTTTGGAAGCTCTGTGCAAAGGATTCAGTGGTTACATACTTCATAGCTGCTGGTAATTGTGTTTTGAATCAAGGTAAAGCTTCCTCGTAACCAGCTCCAGTAGATGAGCATCAGACACTTGTCAGATTTACAGTAATCATTGGCACTGAATCCGGAATAACATTCATTTGGCAACAGGTTATTGATGCTGGGGACAATCGACGTCTGAACGAGAGATTCCTTTGCGCGTAGGCTTTGTATCACCTTCGTCCTCAATGAGCATCACGAACAGTGTTGGTAGTTATTAGTGCAGATATCAGAGGTCATTCGTAACATGGATGTGATAGGTACGTGATATAATATATCTAATAGTATGGCATTATTGTGCTCTTGAGCAAAGTCGTGTTTGAGAAATTGGTCGACAGTTGATGTTATGTCTACTCCTTGCGGATAATCATATCCGTGTTTTTTCTGACCAGCGCTATCTTATCTCACCTTCCCTTTTCTTTTGTCACACAGCTTGCGAATCCTTGTGTTGAGAACCCCAGTCGGGTTAATATTGCCGTAACGTCATAATCACTACGTCCTGTTCTGTCCTCAAGACTACCCCGCCTTTTAATCCCGACAAAGAAGTTCAGTCTACTCTTTTGTCAGAGGAACTCAGATCAAGATATTTTTACTGTCAGAATAAACATTTGACATACAAGTTCCCTTTTTTGCGTTTCAACAATCAAACATGACTCAGTCCAAACACGACATCACAGCCTTGAGGGCACAATTCCCAGCACTGCAGCAAAAGCAGGTCTTTCTCGACAATGCTGGTGGGAGTCAGATCCTAGGCGCTGCCGCCGATTCGTAAGTCAGACAAATGGGAATTGTATCTTCTCTTCCACTCAAATCTCTCAGGATAAGGGATTATTTAATCTCTCACAATGTGCAGATGGGCGGTTCATATGATGCGAGCCAGATAGCAGCTAAGAAGGTGAAGGCAGGATACGAAGCTGGGGCACAATACATTAATGCGCTACCAGATGAGATTGGTATTGAAAATAAGCAAATAACTATCAGGAGTAAAAAAACTGACGGAGCATACAGTTTATGGTGCTTCTTCTACGCAGCTTCTCCGCAACTTGGCTCTTGGTCTTACATTCGCTGAAGGAGATGAGATTATCGTATCAACTCTCGACCACGAAGCCAACATTGCGCCATGGATTGACCTCGCAGAACGACAGGGGCTCGGTATCAGGTTCTGGAATCCAACAGGACAGGGCAATAACCCGAAACTCACAGTCGAGAGTCTCAAGCCGCTTCTATCTGACAGGACAAGATTCGTTGCTTTCACCCACTCTACAAATTTGCTTGGCTCTATTCACGATGTGAAAGCCATCACAGCCGCTGCGCATCAGTATCCGAACGTCTTTGTCTGCGTTGACGGAGTTGCCTATGCCCCTCATCGTGCAGTCGACATGAAAGATCTAGGAGTCGACTTTTACTGCCTTTCGTGGTACAAGGTTTTTGGACCCCATGTTTCCATGCTATATGCAAGCCGAGAAGCTCAGAAGCAATTGCGCCCTCTGTGCCACTATTTCAACCCCTCGGAAACCTTGTCCGACAAGATATCATTCGCTGCTGGGAGCTACGAGTTGATAGCAAGTATTCCCACTGTTGTAGACCACCTATCCGAGCATGGCTGGGAAGGCAGCATCAAGCAGGAGACGCAGATTCAGAAACTGCTGCTCGACTACTTATCGAAGCGGGAAGACATAACTATCTACGGAGAACCCAGTTCCGACCCCGAGAGTCGTGTGCCTATTGTGAGCTTCACTGTCGAGGGATGGAACTCTCGAAGCGTTGTGGCGGCTATCGAAGCCAACTCCAGTATTGGGCTGAAGCACGGTCATTTCTACTCGCATCGGCTGGTGACGCAGGTTCTTGATTTGGATGCTACTGATGGAGTTGTTCGAGTGAGCATGGCACATTACAATACTCGTACGTCTCTGAACATCTCATAAAACACGATGCTAACACGGTTCCAGGCGAAGAGATTGAGATGGTGATTTCAATACTTGAGGACGTCATCACGAAGCGAGCTCCTGCTCACGAGAACGGCAACGGAGCATGATGATTGCAGAAGTTTTGAAAACGGCGGACTTGGGAAAATATGAGGCTCTGAAAACGACTGAAAGTAATATGTATATGGTGGCAAAGACGAGGAATCGCACACGACTAAATCTGGATATTTTCCGTTCACTTTAGTATCAATACAAGAAGCGATACAATCTATTTCCATCTCTGATCCATCTTAGAGCTGCTTATTGGCAAACTCGAACAACATCTTTGCCTTTTCCGATATATCATATTTATCCATAACAACATCAACTAGCGTCAAGCCCTTTCCAGTTGAGAATCCCTCAGAGTTAAGGACAACGTCCAACTCTTCCCAGGTCCGTACTCGACACGATTGGATTGGATACCCATCCGGTGTCGGGCCAAAAAGCTGTGGTGCAAGACTGTAGTTCCATGGCGCGACGTCGTTGTACTGCTCGTCCATACCGTGGATGTATCTCTCATACGTGTACCCGCTGTTGTTAACAATAAAGACCACCATATTGACGCGCTTGTGGATAATGGTGCTTAATTCCTGCGTGGTCATCTGAAAACTTCCATCGCCATCGAGAAGAATTGTGCGCCCGTTTGAGCCTTGATCGGCCTTGGCCTGAGAAACTCCCAATGCTGCTGGAAGCATATGTCCGATAGAAAACCACATTCCTGATGCGATGAGCTGAGATGCTGGTGGGAGAACAAAGTCACGTCCGCCTATGATTGGTGTTGCATTTCCCAACAAGATGGTATCGTCAGGCTTGAGGTAGTCATTAAGATGGGTGTAGAACCTGTCTTGGTTTATAGATACTTCCGCCTTGACCGCCTGCAAAGGCTGATGGCGGAAGTTGCCCCATGAAGAGGTATCTTGCTTCGGAACACCACGCTTCTCAAGCTGTACATTCACTGCTCTAAAGACTTCTCCTGCATCGGACTGCTCGTCTTCGATATGATTCCTCCCAATCATGACCATATTATCCCGTTCGGGCACAATGGCCCAGCCGAGGGTCTGGGTATCCGAGAACTGGCATCCGATAGCCAAGACCAAATCCGCGGATTTCACGGCAGACGTCAAATCGACGGTACCGATTGAGCCGGAATATACACCAAAATAGTTGGACAGCGAGTTGTCAACCATGCTGGCACCCGATGGCAATGCTAGCGTCGGTATACCTGATTTTTGAACAAAATCATTGATTTCGGTTCTGATGGTTTCAGCACCCTCGCCTCGGTCGACTAAGATCAAAGGCCTCCGGGCAGCAAAGAGTTTTTGTAAAAGGTTGTCGACTTTTTCTTGTGTTTCTTTACGACCAGAGTCATGGCTCGCAGTCAGTCGTTGACTAATGGGGCTTTCAAGTGCAGACGAAGATACTGCAGCGTCTATAGAGTCAGATGGAAGCTCGATATAGACCGGACGACTATGATGCAACGCCTTCGTGAGTACCTCATCGACCCTATCAGGTACTTGTTCGGCATTGACGCCCGAGAGATCAAGCTGTGCGACGGTGAACTTGTCCGCAATGTCCCGAAATACTCCAATTCTCGCATCCGCCAGCGTGTGATGAATGTGCAAATGCGGCTTCCTGCCACCAACTTCTGCCGTAGAAACTCGACGTGCTTTCCGAGAAGGTGTTCCAACGATGTGAACAACTGGAAGATATTCCGCATAGCTTCCTGCAATGGCGCTGGCTGCGCTCAGCTCTCCGACACCGTATGTAGTTATCAACGCCCCAAGGCCAGACTTGAGGCCGTGACGTTGAGCTCGAGCGTAGCCATCTGCTGCGTATCCTGCGTTCAGTTCATTGCAGTTCCCAACGAACTGGAGTCCACAGCGAGGAAGGTGATCCAGAGCCCTGAGTGTAAAGTCCCCGGGTACGCCGTAAATGCGCCGAGTGCCTGTTTGCCTGAGGCGTGTAAACAAATACGACGCCAGAGGGATCTTTTTGCTCATCATATTGTATGGAAAGTTGTTAATATGTCGGTGCTTAAGTTGCACCGATCTCGGCACAAGTTGTGTCTATGAGGGGATGTTGAGGCTATTGTCAATTGATGATTTGTCACTGCTGATCAGCCCTAAATTCTCACGCATTATTGGCCATGTCCCGCATTATTGGATATTATCACGTCGAAGCTACACATCATCAGCTTACCCTCGTTACAATATTCTTTTAAATCATCAAGTAAAGTATAAGCTGAACTTTCAACCAGTTCCAATTATGGTAGGAAATAAAGCATGAGACATAAACTTAGGCTACAGAAGATAAAGAGCCTCAGAGTCTCCTCTAAAAGTATGGACGTCACCTCGGATCAAATATAGCCAGACTTCCTACAGCAATGTATAACCGAGGGCTATCTCCCTTTAGTTTGGCAGCAGACAAGCGATCGACTTCGTAAATACCCCAATCCGCTGAGAAAGGATGGACCTCGGTACAAGTGTAGTTTAGTCTAATTTCGTCTCCATATCCCCTCATCAAGTTCCAGATCCCAGTAATGAAAAATCAACTTCTTTCAACAACTCGAAAGATGCCTTCCGAAAAATCCGCCGTTGCAGGACCAAAGACACTGGTGCTGTCTGCTTTGACAGTTGGCCTGGGTCTTCTTCTTGCTCGTCCAGTCAATCGCCTCACCACTGTTTTCGGTGTCTTCCGCCAACCGGCCAACACTATCGTGGAAGATGGCAATTTCGTGACAATTGAGGATACGATGCTATGTGAAGACTTGCATCTTTACAAGCCTAGTGGTCTTCTATACACAGCCTGTGAAGATTCTTACGAGTCGCGCTTCTCGTGGTTTCCTGGTCTTGGTGTCCTCCATGATCCCCTCACTGGTAGCAAGGCCCGTGGGTCTATCCACGTCATAGACCCTGCGACATTCAAATCGAAAAGGCTAGAATTTGAGGGTTTCGATGGTCCGTTTATAACACATGGAATTGACGTTATCTCTGATCCCGAGGATGATGGCAGTGTATACATTTTTGCTATCAATCATCGTCCTCATGCTGAATACCTGCAACATGTCGTCGATGGGAAAAGTCATGACAAGTATTCTGGAAATAGAGCGGCCTCTCAAATCGAGATATTCCACCACCGGACAGGATCTTCGAGTGTCAAATATATTCGGTCGGTCAGCCATCCATTGATCCAAACGCCAAACGACATAGTGGCTCGCTCTCCGAATAGCTTTTACGTTACCAATGATCATTACTACCGCGAGGGCGTTCTGCGACAGATCGAGGATGTCTACTACGGCGCAAAATGGTCAACCACTATTTTTGTGCAAATCACAGATGTGACCTCCCAGAATGCTACTGCAGGCATCGAGGCTTCTGTTGCGCTTACAGGACTTCACAATAACAATGGTCTTGGTCACGGCAGAACACCAGACGAAATAGCGATCGGAAGTGCTGCAAGCGGAGATATTCACATTTCAACGATTAAAGACAACCACTCCCTCCAGGTACTCGAGACCATCAGTTTTGACACAGCCGTGGACAACCCTTCATGGTATTCTGATGCTTTTTCAAATGTGGACAGTGATAGCAGTGGCTATGTTTCCGCAGGTCTATCCAAGGCTGGTGACCTGGCAAAGTCAGTCGGAGTCGCTTCTGGGACCGAAGCCGTTATGGTTTGGCTGGCCCAGCCAAGGGATGGAAAGTGGGAGAAGAAGCTTCTCTTCGAGGATGATGGAAAAAGGTTGCGATCCGCAGCGACGGCCGTGTTGATCGGCATTGATCCTAAATTAGAGGGTGGTAAGAAAAAGGGCTGGCTGTTTGTGACGGGTTTCTATTCACAAAGTGCTATTGCTGTCAAGGTTGATCTCTAGAAGGTGACCTCGACCTAAGGTCAGAGTGATGAGGCAAAGACGGACTATCGCAAATTTGGAGAAGCCGAAAATACGACATTATTTAAGTCCATTAAGTTGGAGACTGTTTGGAGAATGTGAAATTACGTGACAAACGGACGTATAGCGGATTGTCGGAAACTTCCAAAATGCCGACACAGGTATTGGAACGTCATTCTATAAAAGATCCATCTACGTCATCCATGTTATTCACATAGGTATATCAACACTGTCGCCAACCTTCAATAAGAAATTATTATCCTGCTATTTATCATCTATAAAACACTTGTATCAGTGCATCATGTCTCACGCACAAGTTCTCTCTATTACCACCGCCCTTGTGGCATCGGGTGGAATTGCCACATTAACATTTTTCGACGTTCCCGAGCTTCAATCACAACCAGCATCTCGATCTCTCCCCGCGATACGATGGCTCTTCAGTCGTGGCTCTCACGTCTTTCCCTCCGCATCACTTCTCTCAACCATTGGCTTCATCTACTCCGCCTCAGTCAACAACGAAAACTTTGGTTCACTTTATTCTATATCGAGCAACACTGCTAAAACAAACGGCTTTTTACTCGCCGCAGCACTCTCATTTGGCATCGCGCCCTTTACTCAACTCATGATTCCCACCAATTTTGCTCTCATTCGTGAAAACAATAAGCTAGGCGGGGCGAGAAGTGAGAAGGCTGCTGCCCAAGGTAGTGCTTCGGCTGATAGGACTGCATGGGATTCTGTAAAGGGAAGTGGTGAGGGCGTTGAGTTTACCGATCTGAGTGGACCTCAGGAACACACCGAGAGAGAATCGAGCAAAGAAGAGGACGAAAATATACGACAGCTGTTGGAGAAATTTCGTTGGCTTAACCTTGTAAGGGCTGTACTAATCGGAGCTGGAGGCGTGGTTGGTCTTTATGCTGCCATGAGCTAAGTATGTTTTGGTTCTTCTATCGTATAGCATAGCTCTTCAATGCGATATCCACGATCATGGAGCACAATAGCTCAGAAAACAAGATCACACGAAGAATCTTGTTGTCGCATCAATTCTATCCCAAACGTCCGTCAGCTTCTTGCCTTGCGATTTAGCGAAACAGTCCCTTGAAATCCGCGATAATATGAGGCGAACATCTGAATATGAAACGGTCCTAGTTAGTGTCTCGCAACGCTAGCCAAGATTATGGTTCCTAGCAACGGGCATAAATCTTTTGGCTCTTCCGACAAACGACGGCCCCTCAGCGGATCCGCGGAACATTGAAATTTAGTTGATTTGTTACCCTTGCTCATTCCTTCAGCTCGTTCATCTCTTTTGGGCTAGTTAAAATACTCGTTTCAGAAGTGCTTATTATTCACCGCATAAGCAGATAAAATGTTGCACTTCTGTCATGAGCGTAATAATATTTACCCCTCACACAATTGACTGTTCAATGATGAGATAAAACACGATGACAGTTCACGCGGCTTTGGAAAAAGACTTTGTTTTTCTCAAGTACCAGGACGACACGGAGTTACCATGTCGAGACAATATAACTGTCAAGAGGAATGCCTATTGGTGCCATTGCGGTCCTTTACTTGACCCGTCAAGAGGTCTTCCAGCAGAATTTCACGACTTTCAGAAAAACGTTCTTACAAGATCTATAAAACATCTCCTCATTCCCTTTCTGTCTTATATCAATAACCTACTTCTTGAGAATGGGCTGCACCATTACTTCCTCACTATACGCGCCACAACATCCACGCACGAATTCGACCGCCCAAGATGGCATACAGATGAACTATTCTTTGCCGATGCACCAAAGGGCGTCTTACCAGGCACAAAGCTAGGGTTAAAAACGGAGGCTATTCTAGATCAACCAAATAACGGAACGAGCTGGAAGATCTGCACTACCCTCCTTGGTCCATCTACAATTTTTATTCCGATTGAACACCAGCTTTCAGCAAGAGAGAGGCAAGAGTCAGCACGGCAGGGGGCAAGTACAGAGCACGAATGCATATCCATTAGATGTGTAGGATGCGCGACGGCGGCTGAAGCTGTACGGGACGAGCTCGCTATTGCGTTGGAACCTTTCGGGACAGAGCGCGCTTCAGTAGGAGAGTGTGCTGTGTTCAAAGTTGGAAGGGACCTTGGCGCTGTGCATTCGGAACCCTCTATGAGTGAAGGGAGGATTTTCGTTAATGTTGTCCCTGGTACGGAAGAGGAGTTGAGTCAATTGATGAGGAAATGGGGAATGATGTTTCCTAGGCACTGGTGGGTTGGAGGCTGGTAAGAGATGCAATCAAGGCCTATGAAGCTCCTTGTACCTTTGATAGGAGAGTGTCGGAAAATGATAGTGCAATTACGAATGATTGATTTATAAGACTCATTCTGAAGGATTGATAGGCTCCATTCCAGAATAATATGACGTTGAAATCGAAATTGCTTGATCAGGAAGGAGGACTGTCAAGTCTCGCTACTCGGCTCTTCGCGTTTAACATCTTCTCATCCAAGTACACGATGCTGAGAAATATGAAAGCGAAATCCTTCGGAATTCGAAAAGCTTACAAAGACGATGCCTTGATCCTCACTAATGGGAGGCATTGATTGGCTGATGGTAAAGAGGTCATCATCTAGCGAGATCGTCAGCACTAGTCCCAAGCAATAAAGATTTCGTTTTGGGACATGATTGGTCACGATACGTTGATCCTTTGAAGCCTCCAGATGCTTTGATGATCACGACATAACGGCATTGTGTATATAAATGCTTGAAAGTACAGGATAATCAGGCATTCCAACAAGCTTCCTGATTCAGTCTCAAAGCAACACACTACAATCGTCTATATCTAAATTACCATGTCTTCGTACAAGAACATTGTCGTCGTTGGAGTAAGCCGCCACCAAACCTGGGTCGAGAATATATACTAACATCATCGCAAGGCCAGCGGAAGCACTGGGAAGATCATCATCGATGGTCTCACCTCAGCTTCAACCTTCAACATCACCGTGCTATCTCGAAAAGAAAGCAAAGCAACCTATCCCGCTCAAGTTACAGTCCGAACAACCGATTTCTCTGAAGATGACCTCACCGAAGCGCTCAAAGGCCAAGACGCGGTAATCTCCGCTCTTGGAGTCGAAGGTTTCGATCAGCAGCAAAAGCTTGTTGACGCCGCCGTTCGCGCAGGCGTTAAGCGTTTTCTGCCTTCGGAATTTTCTTCCAGTAGCGAAGACCCGGCTGTACTGGAACTTTTGCCGCTGTTTCAGGTAAAGAAGAACCTTATCGACTATCTCAAATCAAAGGAGAAGGATGGTCTGAGCTGGACTGGTATCGCCACTGGACTTTTGTTCGACTGGGTAAGATACTTTCCCGTTAGAAAGATAGATAAATCTAACCGTAACTAGGGCCTGGCCAACGGCTTTCTTGGATACGACATCAAGGACCGAACTGCCAAAATCTGGGATGACGGAAATAAAAAGTTCACCCTAACCAATGAGAGACAGCTCTCCCAAGCCATTGTCTCAACCCTTCAAAACCCCGAAGACACCCACAACCGCTACATTCACGTTTATTCCGTTGTAACATCTCAAAATGAGATTCTCCATTCTCTTGAAAAGGCCACTGGGGAGAAGTGGACTGTTGAGAAAACTTCCACTGATGCAGAGATCGCTGAAGGAAGAAAGAGACTGGGCGCTGGAGACTTCAGTGGTGGCTTCATCCTCGTGCACGCTACTACTTATGGAAACACGGATGGGCTGAGGGCGAACTATGCTGAGGAGAGCAGTTTGGGTAATGATATTCTGGGGCTCGGTGTTGAGAACGTTGATGAGACTGTGAAAAGGGTTGTTGAGAAGTCATCATAGTTACGGGAGAATTGCCTCTTGCTACACACATGACATTTCTCCGTCACAGGAGATCCCCATGTAGATTCCAATAGTGAAGAATAGAGTTTTGATTGTCGAATCCGAAAAATCTCAAATATTGATTTAACATTCACAGCCCATTTTCCATGATCTCCAATCTAATTCTTGCTTCGAATTTAGTTCCACTCAGCAGCCTAGAAGATTGAAACACTGTTTCCAAATCTCATCTGGCCCATACCCCCTGCTGCCAAGCAAGGGAGTTTGGGGTAAAATTCCCTATGTCGATTCTTTCTCAATCATATTGACAACAAATTTCCTAAGTGCTTGACGATCGGCCCCTGAAAACTTCTCATCCAGATTGCCGTCTTTAAACGCGAAGAAGGTTGGGATTGAGCGAATGCCAAGTTCTTGAGCAAGATCAGGAACTTCGTCCGTATCGAACTTGGCAAAGGCAACCTTCTCAGAGAGGGATTTGAATTCTTCGGAAAACGCTTCGAAATAGGGGCTGATAATTCTGCAAGGACCGCACCATACTGCAGAGGCGTCGATGAAGACTACTCGATGGCTTTGGAGGAGTTCCCTGTATTGGGCAAGGCTTTTGATCTCGACGACAGGCATTTTGAAGTTGTTTTTTAGATTTAAGCAGTGTGACTGAAAGTTGATGGGGAAGGTTTGACGAGGGAGGATTCTCTGGAGCTGTGAAGAGATGGGATACGGTATATATACAGAACCCCTCACCGCTGACGTCACGAGTGGTTTGATCTAAGACATTATTCCTAAGCATTCCATTTTACCTAGGAGACAAGAGAATACCTAACGCGATCTGCAGTTCTGCGTACATGATAAGAATCTCAAAGGGTCTGGGCTTTCGAATTGTGGAATGTAGTGTGCGTCGATGACGTGTGACAATCAGCATTCGCAATATGTGACATCCAATGGACGTTTGACATCTCTCGCACCTTTGAATGAGATCTGTCAGTTCTGAATATCTGAGGGTTCAATCTTGGTAGCGAGACTTCGGGTGAGAAGGGAGTATCATTGGTATGCATCTTTTACTGACTCCCTTGCATCATTCCCCTTTCCCAGATCTAGCAAAACAGGGCTGAATGTTAAAGCCAACGACAATTCACCTTCAAATATTGACGAACTCTCCACTAATGCCATGAGAATCATATGCCTATGTTGTAACCATCCAATACGAATGCTACATCTCACAAACGCATGCATTGATAGACTTCGCCGCCCGAATTGGTGCATTAATCAGCGATTTCCAGTCTGCAGAATTACATTCTATTTAAATCAACGAACAGAGAAAAACGATCATCGTCCCGAGTCGGGCTTTGGCTAGAGGTATCATTCAGCGTCGTCGCTTTGCGTCATGGGAATTTCATTTCCCAGAGTAAGTGCAGGTCATATTTTCATCACCATGTCTATTTTATCTGACTGAGACAAGATGAAGCAGAGTCACAATCGTTACACTGCCTAGAGGGAGAAATTGAACTAGAACCGGAACTTGGGTAGTAAAAGATAGAGAGCCCGAGATTATATCTCAAATGGCACGAAATGATCAACTTTTCCCATCTCTCAGGCAGATCCCTTCAAACTTTGCATAACGCGGAGGACTGTCTTTGTTAACTTAATAGAGGCTAATTCATACCACAGATTTACGCTTAAACCACATGCAGTTCGTTGAGGTGACTTGTTAGCCATGCTGATCATCGATCATTGTACGAGTATAAAGTGGCTGGCTGCGCCTCGGTAGGGTTATAGCAGTGTGCACTATGTAACTCACGACGAATTAATCCAGTGACCCCAAGTTTCGGCAAAGTAGTTCTAGTTCGGCAAAAGGGCGTGACCCCCACGCCCTTGGCTCGACACATGGATGCCACTTATGGAGACCGCTTACCTCCAGTGAGGGGTTACGGAGGTTCCGAGAAACCACCACATAAAGTCGGTCAATAACCCCCCGACAAGTCATCGCAATCAAAAATGAGTGATAAGAAACTGGAAGTTCTAGTCTACGGACTAGGAGCGTATGTTGAATCTTTTTCGTTTAAATCGCGAGGCCAATACTGACAACGCTGTGGAGAATCGGCTCCTTTTACGCATTCATTCTCAGTCGCAGTGAACGTGTTCGATTGACTGTAGTCGCTCGGTCGAACTACGATGCTGTTGCGGCTAACGGTATAAGCATTGATAGCCAGAACCACGGGAAACACCATGTGAAGCCTGACCTTGGTAAGTCACCCATAACCATCTCCATAATATTTGCTGAATAGTCGATAGTCCTCAAACACGTCAAAGATGCCGGCCAAAAGTTCGACTTTGTCATCTGCACAAACAAGGCTGTGGATCAAGCCAGTACTGCAGCCGATATCGCCCCAGCTATTGGCGACGATACATCAATTGTCATTATACAGAATGGTGTCGGTAACGAGGATGCCTTTAGGAAGTATTTTCCAACCACCACCATCATATCATGCGTGGTACGTCTAGAGCTACCTGTCTCTTACACATTTGCTGAGTAACTGATGACCTTTAGACATGGGTTGGAGCGAGACAGCCTCAACCAGGTATTGTCGAGCACACGACTTCCGAGGACATGCAAATGGGGTTGTATCCGAATAAAGCCGGCGATTCAGCCCTTGACGCCGAACATCTTTCACAACTGGAATCGCTGCTCTCAATCGGAAAGACAATCTTTCAGATTGTACCAGACATCCAAGTCCAGCGCTGGGAAAAGGTTGTCTGGAATGCAGCTTGGAACTCTCTCACGGCACTTACCCTCACAGATACGCATTCCTGGTTGAGCTCTTCAGATCTGTCTACATCCATGACACGAAGACTTATGAAGGAAGTAATCGACGTTGCCAATGCCCTTGATGTTCCTCTCAAGTATGAGCTCATTGATCGGCTTCTGGACAAGATTCTAAGCATGCAGCCGATTGGAAGTAGCATGAGGACCGATTACGAGAATGGGAAACCCATGGAGGTAGAGGTCATTCTAGGATATCCTGTAAGGAAAGGGAGAGAACTCCAAGTTGATGTGACGACTATTGAGACGCTGTATACTGTCTTGTTAGCGATCAACAAGCGTCTGATGGACGCTTCAAAGGACTAGATCTCCTTTTAGACTTGAGTAGTCGATGAGTATCTTGGAAAATCCGAACTTCACATTCAATGTTCAAGCAAATCAAGGTTCGGTTAGCGAGAGAAGTTTGTTTGCGTATTCAGACCAATTGCTCACAAACTCGGGTTATATCGGTTATATTAATACAGCCCGTTCCCCCGCAGCCTTCGGTAACAAGATAATGAGGTTTAATTCCGGTGTCGTAACCCAAATTTCCCCGCAGATCGTGGGATGTCCATTTTAGTGCCGATTTCTTACATCAAAGAAACCTCATAGTTGGACGATTCTGTTCCTGACTTGACCCCCACGTCCCCTCACGGACTTGACACCGAGGTCCTCCGTGGGTCGTGTGAGCCTTCGGGTCTGCTCGAGGCGATGTACTTATTAAACAGCGAGAAGAGGCAAACCTCTTACTTTCGATTCTGTTCCTTTTCCCACTTTATTCATAGATAAGTTCCATAATTAATAATGTCTAACCCTCATCAGGCCCCAAGATCCCATGATCTTAACCGCACTCAGTCAGCCTCAGCACCACCGGGAGACATCCCACCATTGCCCAAAGGCCAATGCCGCTACATTCTCACAATACCCGAACTAAAAGGTCACCGATGCGGATGTATGGGCTTTCATCACAATACTTCTCTTCCCGGCGCGACGTGTTATTGCGGCCACTACTCATGCTTTCACTCTCCAAATTCCTTCCAAAAGACGAGCGATGACTTGACAACCCTCAAAAAGCGCGTCGACAGTCTGGAGGGGATGCTGCAGCAGAAAGGTAGCTACCAGCTGGAAAGCCTGGTTTGGAGAATCAGCGACCTTGAAGAGAAAGTGGAGACAAACGAGGAAGAGTCTGCTGTGCAGTTGAAGGCTTCGTATCAGATCAGCTCAGCTGCTTGGGAAGTGATAGAAACGCTGCAGGAGCGGATCAAAACTCTGGAGACCTACTGCGGATCATACCGCGAACAAATCACGATAGCGAGGAATGAATTGAGGGAATTGTACAATAGGCAGCTTGAGTTGATGGATGGTGAAGAAAGTTTGGAGGAAAGGGTTCACAAGTTGGAGGACCCTGGCGACGTACTACCGACGCTCTCAACAACTAATATGGCTTCTTTGCGTATGGATACTCGATAGGCATCGCCCATGGCAAATCATGAAGATAGCGGCATACTGGAAGGATCATTGTTTTTTGTACTACCAAGCCTAGCATGTTGCGGAATTGTTTTCATTTACAGATGTTTTAAAATCGTTTGAGGTGAGCCAACGTTCATGCCTGAAGCATCCAATAATTCGAATCTGACGATAATACCTGTCTCCATTTCGAATAGTAAATTTATCATTGGGATATATGATGTATCTATAAAAACTGTGTCTTGACTGGCAGTGGCGTCATGCATCTGATATCTTCCACTAATAGTACATGAGTGCAAATTGCAAGACTAGCTCATCATCGAGGTTGCCAATGGTATTGACATTTTCCAACGTAACAACAGCGGACATTAGAATCGAAGTCGTATATATGATAAGTTGTTCAGCGATTAAGAGCAGTGGACGACACCGTCATCGTGTGTGTGGCACTCCTTGGGAGCCTCCTTGGTAGCACTAGGCTTCGAAGAGTCTGACTTGGTAGCAGTAGGTTTCTCCTCTTCGATTTCCTCCTCCTCGACCTCTCCTGTGCAGCCCTCGCCTGGAGCAGCAATGTCGTAGGCCCAAACGTCAATGGCAAAGTACTGTAGGGCGTCGCTGTCGATAACACTCTTGGAAGGATCGGATTTGGCAAGGGCAAGAGCGTCAGTGTAGTTCTCGGCAAAATGGTCGACGGTTTCCTCGCTGATGGTGGGGACGTGGAGGACTCGGTGAAGAAGGTCAGTGGCCCAGAAAGTGTTGAGCTTGGAGTTGGCAACGGTGTAGCCCAGGTTGCAGACAGAGTCGAGGTTACGGCGGATCTGGAAGGATAGAGGGCAGATGACTGTCTCAGTGGTGGCATTGTCACCTCTCCAGTGTCCAGCCCATGCTGTTATAGTTAGTTTATGATTTTAGAAAGGCTACAGAATTGTTTTACTTACCGTCCTGAGTAGCACAGTTCTTGTCAGGGTCATCGCACCGGAAGAGCATGCCAGTCTTGTCGGCATTGACGACACGGTCATACCATCCAATAGGCTGAGAAGTAGAAGCGTTTCCAAAGTACTTTTGGAAAAACTCAGACTTGTGTCCGTGTCGAAGAATGTGATCCTTGGCGTGCTGAGCTAGCTGTACAGTCTCATCCAGCGCGTTGGATAACTGACGGCGGAGTGTCACATTGCAAGACTGGTGGATGGGGTAATCCTTGGTCCAGCCCTCAGACCAATCGTAAGCGCTGCTCTCGCTTGTCTGAGTAGACTGAGAAGCAGACTTGGTCTGGCTAGCCTCGGCACGGCCAAAGATGGGAGTGGCAGTGGCGGCTCCAAGGAGAAGCATGGCCGCGGTGGTGGACTTGAACATCATCTTGAAGAGGCTTTGGTTGGAAAGACTTGATCTTTGAGGATTGTCGGCTCAAGAGTGGTGTCTTGGTTGCAGTGAGGCTGAGAGGCTGAGGAAATATGAATGTAGGAGGTGCTTGAGGGCTATTTATACAGGTCTTTCGACGGTGTATTGCATGTTTCTCGTAACATCCGGGTTCCTACCATGTGGAAACATGGCTCAACCTGCACGGATGAGTGGGTTCCCAGAAACGTTGATAGAAACTAGTTCCCACAGGCGTCATCCGAGAACAATTGTCGAATCAGAGTTGTTTTTGGTCCGATCTCTTTGCAGCCAAAAAATCCTTCAACCGGTGTTTTTGATATGCCACTGTCTATCCAGGTTCGCAGCGTCCCACAAAGCAGTGTCTATCAAGGTATCTTGGCACTGCTCATAACCCATTCGAGCCATAACTCTGTGGATCCAGTCTCCACACATTATGCTCATTTAAGGTAAAGAATATGCTTAACCAACTGCTTACTTTCTGGGTGGACATAATGGTTGATGGTTTAATTCTTAGCCCGCTTTTGTAGCCCTGTTAGGCGACCTCGGCCACTACCAAGCAGCACGTTTAATCTGACTCAACTTGATACCCTTCCACCATTATGACTGTTAAGGTGCAACGTACCATCCCTCGTCAAAAGTCTGTTCAGTGGCGTATCTTACCGGTTCACTAGATATCCTTCATGCATGTAAGTTGAGGGATTTACAGCGATCTCGACTGATTGTTGCCTGGTGAAGCCTTTGCTTTTTAATGACATTTTCATCAATTTCTTTGGCTTTGCGCCGACCACCAATTGTTCCTTCCAGATCGTTGAGAGATTTACCTTTTCGGTGAAATATCCTTGGCAGCCAAACACCTTGACGGTGAACATGGTCCACAAAGGTGCAAACTTTCATTTGACCTTTCTTCAAGACAGACCACGACGGTAGGAAAATTGCATGGGCCAAATTTGTGGAGGTAATTCCAATCAATAAGACATGTTGACAAGCCAGCATCCCCCAATTCTATCCTCACCACTCGCGAATCCCACCATCCGGTCCATGGAACGTCTTACACTGCCACGGCTCAGTCTCCCTTGCAATTCTCACCACCATTTCCTCATCTATATCAATACCAAGCCCATACCCAGTAGGCGCCTTGATATGGCCACCATCCAGATTAAAGACGGTGGGGTCTTTCATATACGTAAGTAAATCGATATCGCCAGCCTCAGTATTGTAGTGCATTCCCAAGCTCATCTCAAGGATGGCGAAATTAGGCGTCGACAGAGCGACCTGAACAGAAGCGGCAAATGCGACTGGTCCAAGGGGACAATGCGGCGCGATAGCGACATCGTATGCTTCTGCCATGGTCGCTATACGCTTCGTTTCTGATATACCGCCTGCATGAGCGATATCCGGTTGTAAAATGTCAACGCTCGAATCTTCCAGGAAGCGCTTTACATCCCAGCGAGTGTATAGCCTCTCACCGAAGGCGATAGGAATGACTGTCTGGTCAGAAAGCTTCTTGATCGCTTCAGGGTGCTCGACGAGTATGGGTTCCTCAATGAACAATGGTCTGTGAGGCTCGAGGGCTCTAGCAAGCTGCTTAGCCATGGCCTTGTGACAACGTCCGTGGAAATCCAAGCCAACGTCGAGACCGAGTGCCTTGACTTGTTTTAGGCGTTCAACGGTGCTGTCGAGAGCTGATGGGGAGTCTATCCACCCCAAGTCCTCTGTGGCGTTCATTTTCACGCATTTTAGACCCTGTTCTAGGCGTTTTTTGCTGAGAGACTGTTAAATCGGATCTTTTATAGTGTTGCAAAAACCTACGCTGCCGCTTCAACGTCTGAAGGACGATCACCTCCGATCCAACAATAGACTTGAACTTTATTTCTCACTTTGCCACCTAAAAGTTCGTAGATGGGAACTTTCAAATTGCGGCCTGGCGGATGTTAATTCATGGTAATAACGATTACTCTTTGGATAAACACACCTTTGAGATCCCACAAGGCAATGTCAATCCCTGACATGGCAGACATGAATACTGGACCTCCACGGTAGAAGCCATGTCGCCAAAATGTCTGCCAGATATTTTCTATATCACTGAGCCAAAGTCAGCTTGAACTTCTTTGACTTGATTATTCGTCTCTTACTTTGCTTCCTGGCCGATGATGCGAGGAATCATTTCATCAAGACAACCTTCTACAGCCAGATCATGGCCTTCAAGAGTTGCCTCTCCCCATCCATGCTGACCATTCTCGTCGACAATCTTTACCATTAGCCATCGTGGCTTGACACGGTAGTAGACAATAGATGCAATTTTGACCATTATGTGTTAAATTTGAACAAGCAAAGTGGTGTTTGGAAAAGTAGTAGAACGTTCATTTCTGTGCAAATACTCGAAAGACAAGACTTTTGTAACTTGTGTTCTCTCGGTTTCCCCGCCGATGGGTTTTGGGTAACGTAATGAGTTTATGACCCAACATGACTCGACATGAACAAATTGGACCCCCACATAAAAACCCCCTCGCCAGCTGGGAAATCTGGGGTAAGGCAATCTGTCTGGCCCTAGTTGTTTGTTGGAATCTCCCATTGTCCTCTTGTGTTTGAATGTTGAAAAAGACATTGTTAGTAGTTAAACCCCCACGTTATCGAACCATCAGCCACAAATCCGTTCGGCATTCGCTCCGTGGCCAAGAATAACGGTTAGCGGCACAGAATGCGGGGGAAAACCTCAGCTCATGTCGGATAATAAACATGGGGAACCGACATCAACAAGAGTACAACAATCTGCCAACGAGAGAAACCCCCACACAAAATCTCCTGGTCAACTTTCAGATTAAGGCAGGTCCAAATGCAAGGTCGACAGTCAACCCTCCCGGGGATTCAACACCGGTTCCCTTCCACTATCTCTAACCCTTTTGTCAATTGCCGAACAAGGTTTGAACCCCCACGCTCTCGGCTATTCAAAGACTAACGACTCCATGACGTCGAACAACCCCGCATGAATGACTCGCATCACGATCCGAGGCATTGAAGAACTCCAAGTAACGGACCATCCAGAAGAGAAATGATCTTCATTTTGGGCGACAGTCGACTGACCGCTTGCGAGTCAAATGACTTTCTTCTTATCGGCCCACTTGTTCTCCTCCCCCAGATTCCCCAGACTTGAATATCGTGGGGTTCTCCATATCTTAGATCTCATCCATGAAACCTTCGGTACTTGAGTGGCGATAATAAAAAGGGCTTCTTTCCCAACATTGAGTTAGCATTCTTAGACTGGCAGCTCCATCTCCAATACACTCACTTCGTCACCGTAACCATGGCCAGTCACTCAAAGTCTGACGATGAACCCTATCAGCAACACACCGAAGATGTCGAATCAAGTCTCCCAAAGCCCATTCCTGCCAACGGCCATGCAGACCGCGCAGCAGAGATGATTGGTTCTCAACACATTGAAGTAACAGAAGAAGACGTAAGGCGTCGCCGATTTCTCTCGGACGCTCCAAAACTAACGCTCCCAGAACAAACGCCTTCGTCGCAAGACAGACAAGCATATCCTCTCCATCCTAATATGGGTATACTTCCTTCAAATTCTCGACAAATCCGTCCTTGGATATGGCGCCGTCTGGGGCATGCGCGAAGATACGAACCTCACAGGAAATGAGTACTCCATGGTCAGCTCCATGGCTCCTATCGCCCAACTCGTCTGGCTTCCCTTTTCGTCCTGGCTCATGGTCAAGGTCCCGCATCGCATCTTTATGAGCAGTCTTGTGTTTGGCTGGGGAACTGCACAGGCTTGCATGGCGGCTTGCAATACTTACCAAGGCCTGCTAGCCACGCGCTTTTTGCTGGGATTATTCGAAGCAGCTTGTCTTCCTCTTTTTTCCGTCATCACCTCGCAATGGTACCGCCGTGCTGAGCAGCCGATGCGGGTGGCATGCTGGTATGGTACCAACGGCGCAGCCAACATGTTTGCCGCTGCCTTGTCATTTGGACTTGGCCAGATCAACGGATCTCTTGAGTCATGGCGCATCCTGTTCCTTTTCGCTGGCCTGATAACCATCATTACAGCGCCCGTGGTGTACTGGGCCCTCGATAACGATATTCCATCGGCGCGATTCTTGACAGAGCATGAGAAGCTGCAAACTATCGAGCGTCTCCGAGCGAACCAGACAGGTACTGGCAGCCGTAACTTTACGTGGTCTCAAGCCTTTGAGGCGCTTATCGAACCCAAGACGTGGCTCTTCATTGGCATGGCTCTGTGTCTGAACGTTACCGCCGCCGTCACAAACACTTTTGGGCCTATCATTGTGGGCGGCTTCGGTTTCGACAAGGGTGTCACGTCACTTCTCAACATTCCCTTTGGTGCTGTCCAGCTGCTCGTCATTTTCCCCGCGTCGTATCTCGCCCATCGATACCGTGTCAAGTCGGCGTTCCTCATTGCAGTCATGCTCCCAGTCCTCGCAGGCGCCGTCATGTTGCGCCAGCTGAACCGCGACAGCACAGCCCCATTGCTCGCAGCGTACTACATGCTGGCCTTCCTCTTCGGTGGCAACCCTCTTATCGTTTCATGGATGATCTCCAACATCGGCGGCACTACCAAAAAGTCCGTCATCATGTCACTGTACAACATTGGCGTCTCGGCTGGAAACATCATCGGTCCGCTGCTTTTCAGCTCCAAGGACGCTCCTTACTACAAGCCTGGCCTTACCAAGACGATGGGTATCACCGGTGCCATGATCGGCGTCATCATTCTCCAGCTGGTCAACCTGATGTTCTTGAACAAGATGCAGGAGCGTAAGCGTGTCAAGAACGGCAAGCCTGCTAAGATTCGGGATCTCAGTATGGAGCATCGATATGTGGCCAATGCGGCGGAGGGAGATGATGATCAGTTGGGTCAAAACGCGTTTATGGATATTACGGACTCGAAGAACGATGAGTTTGTGTATGTTTATTAGTTTTTATTTAAGTAGTCGTTATAATGGCGTAGCAAGCCTATTATGTTGGACACTCGCTGTGCATCTTCAAGGTTCTCTGTCAAGTGCTGCATTGACCGGTGACTGACTATACGTCGTTTTGTTTTATTTCAGTCTGACCTACTGTTGTGATTTAGACATGTGAGAAGTCCAGATAAATGCGCTTTCAAGGTTAAAACTCTACAACCAGGTAAGTTAATTTATAAGCCACTACTTCAGTGCGCGAGACAGCATGAATACATTTAATGTTGATTTTCATTCAAAATATTTACCCAATTGTAATAAAGTAAGCTGCCATCGCATATACATACAGCGGAGCATGCAAACCATTCAATCCACCACACTAATAAGATAAACCCATAATTCCATCAGTATAAATATGCTTAAGCAGAGTCGAAAGTTTTATCAGCTCGCTCAATAATTGGTGGCGGCTTCTCAATCTTCTTGCGGAGGATATGGCGCTTGATAAAGTAAGGCAGCCAGACTTTAGTCTCATACGAGATGAACTGGCTTGTTGGGACGGAAAAGACCTCTGCGCGTTATTGTCAGTAAAGTGATGAAGATGAGTGGTCGAATACTACTTACGGTCGAGTTCCTCGAGTGTCAGCTGTTTGGTTTCGCGCACGAAACAAAAGATCATGCCCCACGCTATCAGGTTGAGTCCTGCGTAGAAGCCGACTGTGTAGTGTTAACAGATGATCATCACAGTACGTTTGAGGAGATACTTACACGCTCCAGTAGGTGTCATGGCAGCAGACATTCGAGGGAATGTGAGTCCGAGAATACCAGCTGTATATACAGTTAGAACTAATAGTTTTGCAGATCATCGGCGCAGACACTTACCAAATGTGTTGTTAATGCAGACAGCCCAGGCCATACCCTGCTCACGCTGGATAGTGGGGAATACTTCGGCAGAGTATTGAAAGGCCACTGGACCTTCACCCAGAGAGTAGGCGATGGTGAAAAGATAGACGAATCTGAAGACAGTTAGTAGGAGGTGGAATAGGAGACATATGAGGACTTACAGAACAACTGGTCCAATCTGAGCACCTCGGCTACCGCTGTGGTTGAGGAGTGACAAGCCAGCAGCGAGCAAGAAGATGCACATGATTGGGAAGGTCTGAAGGGTCAGTGAAGAGAATTAAAGTTTGGAACGGTGTAACCCACGATGAGACATAGAGTTCGTCGTCCCTTGGTGTCGATGAGGAACAGAGTTGGGATCGTGGCGATGACCTGGATGGCACCGTAACCGAGCGACGCATACAAAGCTTGAACATTCGTGTAGCCAGCATTGACAAAAATGGTAGAGCTGTAGAACGAAATAACTATAATGTGTCAATCTCTTGCAACCATATCCCTTAATTGTTGACTTACTGTTGATACCACACATCTGTTGCGCGAGCATGACCGTTGAAGCACCATAGTTTGCACGTCGAATTCTTGGCACCGCAAAGCAATCCCACAAACGCTGGAAGTACCCAGCGCCTCTCGCGACAGTCAACTCCTCCTCGTAGATGATCCAAGAGTAGTAAAAGTCCCTGGCGGCGATGATGTCGTGCGCGCGTAGCTTCTGCATCGACTGGAATCCCTTGGCGTGCTTGCCATGCTTCATGAGCCAACGTGGCGACTCGGGACAAAAGAAGATACCAACGCCCAGAAGGAACGAGGGGATAAAAGCAGAGCCGAGCTGTAGGCGCCATGAGATACGGCCTGTGTCCTTGACGATGACATTGGCGCAGAAGCCAAGGAAGATTCCAACGACGACCCATAGCTGCCAGAACATGACGAGGGCACCGCGAATGCGCGCGGGGGCCATCTCGGCTGAGTAAATGGGGACAGTGGCGTTTTTGGCTCCGATACCGATACCCATTACGAACCGCACGGCGAAGAGCGCTTGCCACGAGTGGGTGAAGCCGGAGGCGATGGGCGTGGCGGTGAGACAGCACGCGGTGATGAAGATTTCACCTCGACGACCAAAGTAGTGATTGAGAGGATCAACAATGAATGCGCCACTGTCTAGGTTAGCAATCGCATCCTCCAACAGTTTCCAGTGAAACAACTTACATGAGACCAGCAGTAAGAAAGATGATGGAATTGACAAGACCAACGATCCATTGATCGCGAATACTGTTTTTTTCGTCGAGGCCAAACTCATCTGGGAAAGACAGATTGGCACCGTTGGAACCAGTCTGATCCCAGCCTTGTGTGGCAGCTCCAATGGCGCATAGAGAGATGGAGTACCACAGCATCTTTGGTCCATGCCACTTATGATCCCTCTCGTACTCGAGAGCTTGTCGCTCGTCTTCTTGAAGCTCTTTGACCATGTTGAAGCGATCTGCGTCGCGGGCTACGAGAGCAGCGCGACCAAAGAGTTCTGCGTGTTCGGGCATGCCGTGGTTCTGAGCGAAGAGACGACCATCGTGGGCGGCTTGTTCGGGTGTTACGCGCTGTAAGTAAAAGTTGTGTCAGCGTATTTTTGATTCAACAATCTGTGAATTGCAATTGACTATTTCCCCTCAGACAAGGATTTGGTTGAGTATGGGGATTGCCAAGAAGCTAGTCGATCGTCGCCAAGATCAACCACGAGGCCAAGAGATGAGATGCATCAAGAGCCAAGAGATCGCCAAGCTGTAAAAGATCTTCAACGTACCTGCAACGGGTTTTCAACGATATTGAGAGCGGTTGAACCACGTCGTCCACCGCCAGTGGCAGGAATGCTGTCATGTGTTCCATGGAGGCCATGTTTCTCATTGTGAGAAGCCTGGGGGACCTCGGGGCCCAACTCTTTGCTGTCCATTCTAGCACAATAGGTATGTAATAATGAGTAGATTAGAAAAGGGAAGTGATGAACTGCGCTGGCCAAGAAAAAGAAAAAGGAACTTGGAAGAGGAGATCAGCGTAGGATTAAATACCCTTGTGAGACAAAGATCTATTACTTGCTCCCAAGTCAAGGGGCGGGAAAGATTGAATTGAGAGTTCTACCCAATCCCCAGACTAGACTAGCATTTCCCCGCTTCATTTTTTTGTGTCTGGGGAAAGAAAAGGGCTAGTCTAATTCCCAAGTCAGCACTGACTTGGGGAGAAGATCAGCAGAGAAAGGGTCATATCTCAAATTCTCTCATCCCCGGCTCAACCCCACACTCCAGCCCTTTGAAGGTGGTGTAGTAGAAAGAGAGCCAACGTCTTTAGTGGAAAATGTACGAGGAGAATTGTGGAAACTTAAGGTTATGTTGCGAAGCAGGGGTCTGTTCTCTTCTTCTCGTTCTGGTCTCTTGCTGTTGTGTTTTGCTTGGGGTTACACTGGATGTTTTGAGGGTGACTAGTTGCTCGGGATACAGAGAACATTATCAACAGTACATGGTTTAAAGCGGCGAGTGATACATTGATTCATTTTACTGTGAAACAAATGATCATAACTCAGTCCATCTCAGTGCTGTAGATATCGAATGATTCATCCTGTTGACGGCTGGTTAAACAAAGGCATGTATGTCTTCCCCATGCTGATCCGCGACTAAGATTTGGAGAATCAAACAGTTACTGCAATTGCCTGACCAATTACCATCTGCAGAGACCACTGTAAAAATGCCTCTGAATGGCGCGACTGCTTGAATTTGGGGTTACAATTAAAGTACGTACAGATTAATTCGGCTGCCTAAACGTCATCGGATAAACGGCACAAGTGACGTAGTGGAGTCAATGCCAAGGCAGCCATATTTTGTACCCCAAGTCTTGGCGCTAAATTCCAGGCATCAGAATAAATCGAGTACTAACAGAATCTCGAACACTTTTTACCTCCTGTAATGAGTTAAAGACATGGTTCGATTGTGAAAACTATAATCCCTCATTCTACTAAAGAGAATATCTGTGAGAAGCAATTAATTCTGCTCCCCTTACACGTATCGGATGCTTTGACGTTACACCACTTTTCAGCTGCCATGGAGAACTGACTCCTTTCAATCACACCTCTAATGAAACCATCATCGACGCTCAATATTTCCCTTTTCAGATCTCATACTATCATAGCATCACGGAACCATCGGGTAACCTTCTTTCTCTGGCTTTAATCGCGTGACATCCATTCTCGGTCCCGATCTCTTGCCGCCTTTTCAATGTCTTGTTCGAATTGAGTTTCCTGCACCACCTTGTTTCCGCGCAAATCCCCTGTCACCAATTGGGCGATGCCCACAATGAATGTTTGGTTCTCGACAGCGGGCGTTTTTCTTCGCCAGCCGTCATCTCACATCTCAATTGACTGCACGGTTGGTTGGTCATGTCTTGTACCCCACAATGTCAGACTGCAGCTGACAGTCGAGCTTGATCGAGATGATCTCTCATCGTCGCTAAACAAAGCCATCATCAATCGACATCATTCCCGTCTTGAAGACAGTAGCACCATCCATACCTTCAGGAACATTACCAGCATGACTCCAATGGAACACAAAGGTATACATCTCTTGATCAATTGTAGCTACATATCATGCAAATGCCCTGTGTCCCCATGTTTTATTTAAATACGTTATATCGCATTTCATCCCTCTCATCCTAACCTTAAACTTAAGCTTATGATGGTGAGATGGTATCTTGTCTATATGATGTGACATGCATATGCCGCAGATATTTCATTCGCTTTTCCATTCAAGCAGCAGAATTCTAGCTGGAGGCCATCGTCGGATTATAAGCTGTGATACTTTATTGCAGAAACTACATGAACTATCCCCATCCCTTGGCGTTATCGGGGATAACCCCTCTGTAGGGCGCAACGACGTCATAAGCGCCAAGATGCCCGCTGACCTTGTCAAGGGACTGCAAGTTTCTGCAGGTAAGCCATTGAACTGGACCTTTTAATTGCGCGTGAAGTTATTCTGAGACTACTGTTCGCGTTCACTCTTATCATGGTGTTCAATGACTCATTTCTAACAAGAAATAATACGCACTCGAAAGGGAAGTAGTGTTTTGATGGCATACTTAGCGGCTCTGGTGATTCCAGATTAGAATTTGTTGACATCAAGTATGTAAGGACACTGTTCGTCCAGCGGTAGAGGCTTTTTAAAGTCTATAAGCCAACATCCAAAAGTTATTTACTGTAATGTAGTAAACTCACACGGTATTTATAGTTATTCAAGCCTCTTCCATTAGCTCTCACGACAGAAGAGGTGTAAGTAGGTCCTGTTTAGGGTAGAGTACCTATTGCGATAGTAGAACTAACTCGACGGAGATAAGGGAAACAGTCCGGAAACAACATATTTCAGGTGTGATAAGATAAGCTTCCGAGCTGAACCTGAGCTGAACAGGATTTAATTATCTCTCGCAATCCCCTCATCATTATTTTCCTCTCCTTCTTCAAAAGCCTATCCTGTATGACTTAAAAAGTTACAAAGAAGGAAGTTTCTACTTGTAACACATATAAGACTTAGAAACCAGCTTCTTAGAAGTAACACCCTTTTTCTTCTTTCTTTTAAGATAAGTGGCTAAGTTCAGCAGCTAGAGAAAATCTAACCAATACAAATTTCGACTTTTTACCCTTCAAGTTGAACCTCCTTCAATCTCCCACTCGGTTTCCTCAACCCCGTTTCCTCCTCAATCTCTACCCCATTACCAAGTCCCTGATATCCAAGATCCAGTGATATGTTCATGTTCAACATAATCGGCGTAAACTAATTAAGCATGATGGCTCGGCTGGCCACATGTAGTGAGTCTCTGAATGAGGCTACACTACTTTCATCAATTGAACAACTCTGTCGGAGACAGGAGTCTACACATGGTCATATCAAAAGCCGAAGAGTGGTGGTATTATAGTTATAGGGCTGTCAATATCGGGCCCAACCTCAAACTCGATGCATTCTGCATCTCCGTATTCGCGCATCGTGTCATCCGTAGAGTCCATTAGTTTCTCACGGTCAAAGTTTTCCAGCTGGAGATCTTGAAGATGAATAAATGGTGTGCGAATATCGAACCGGTCATTGAAATAGATGTCGTCAGATGGCGATGCGGGTGTGTTTTCCGTTTCAACTAGCTTTTCAACCATCTTGTCATAATCCCATGGTTGGTCGAGAGTAAAGTTGCAGCGCAATAAGGAGCTGCCCTTTTCGACAAGAATGGTGTCGTCCAAGGCTCGTCTTGCCATGAAAGGATAGTCAGGGTGGTCCGGAGGTACGAAGAGGCCGCTTGTGACCATGTCAGGATCCGAGGTTAGATAGGCAATCTTGCGCTTCATGATGGTGGTGAACATGTAGGTTGAGTGGTTGAGATCTGGTTCTCCATCCAGAGTCAAAGTGTACGATCCGGGATTGATCCCGTGATTGGGAATCTCCATTGTATCCTTCATTAAACTGGCAAAACCGATTTGCAAACCCGGTACATAGGCTTGATGCGGTTGAAGCAACCAGCTCTTCTCATCGATCTCCTCTTGTGTAAGGTGTGACCAGATCCCCTCGACATTCAAGGCTATATGGAAAATTGATAAAGTTTCAGTACGCACGACCAAGTTGCGCCATATGTTTATACGATGATCGATATATAAGTTCGGGTTCTCTTTAGAGAAAGGAATTAATCCAATGAGATGACATTCTGGATTTGGCCCAATGACACGGTCTTCGTTTACGACCAGCTTCCGCATGCAGAGGCGCTGTCGTGCAGTAATTTGGGTGAGAAATCGGATAGCCAAGGATGCTGCCGAAAGGTAGCGTCTCCACCGATATTTGAAGATTGGACCTCTGTAGGCGGTGTAGAACCGTTTCTTCCTGAACCATGCTGTCGCTAGGTCGGCTTCTTCTACTAGGTTCCATTCTTCAGCCAACGTCGCTGCCTCGGCCAGAGAAGGAATCGCCCAAGGAAGCATTGTGAGATTGAAGAAGTCAAGGGCCGAGTGCGAAGCCGACCAACCCGGTTGGGCTTGATCAATGGCTGTTTCAAATTCGTGGGAACATTTCTCCGCCAGGGCTCGAAGAACATGGGCAATGGCTTTGTCCAGTACGTGTGAGTTGCCTGGTAACAGGCAAAGACCTCTGTTACTGCTGTCCCTTATTTTGTTGCGGAAACGATAATGTCCTGGGAGGAGAGATGATTCCTTTTTATGGATTGCTTCTGTGACTCGTCAACAAGGTTCAGGTAAGCAATTAGTCACATAAGCTCACACAAAACGTACACAGATTACAATATAACTAGGGTATTATCGAGTGTTATATTTTGTCTTAAGCTGATGCTCATATTTAAAGTTTTAAATGGACACATTTCTCAACACATTTAAGTCCTGATACCTCTGATTGCTGAAACGAGTCTCGAGGGCGATACGGGCATTGAAGATGGAGCGGCAAGCCTCGAGTTCTAGATCAATGTATGGATTGTTATGGTTATATAATAATCCCATAACAATCTTCTTCACCTTCATCATCTCCCGTTTATGAGAGTCAATTCAGGGCCTGATGTTCCAGAGCAGCGCTGATTGGTGACATCCCCACCCTCTGTCCGCGACCTGGCTGTCATTATTGGTTCTGAGCATGGACTGCCGTTAGCCGCGCTTCTGCTTTATTGGTCGCATCTGCCGATCCACCATGCCATCTATATGCTCTCGTCTGAATTCAGTCTCATCCTGAGCTCGTAATGTGTCAACTCGAAAAACTTATGTCAAGGCCATCAGACTTGTGCGTTATAGGAAGTCAGAGTACCGCACTTATTACAGACTAGACCGAAAAATGAAAAGTGATTGATGCGATGAACAGACTAAGAAAATGATGTCTACTTCTCTGCCAATTAGACTAACATTGTAAACAATCGCAATGCATCAAGTCTTTCAGATACGTGGATTGCAAGTACTACTTGTACTATACTAGATCTAGATTACAGTCGTGTTGCTAACTATCTACCACGGATTTTTCCACACCACTCCAGCCCATCTTAATCTCAAGATGATCGCTTTTTAAAGCACTTGGAAAGATGGCGTTTCCATCGCGTGAATCCCTATAAGGCAAGTTTGGAAAGCCTCTAAGCTACGGTTGATGCTGGCCGACCAAGCTTGGCTTCGGCCTCGAAGCGGTAGACATACCCAAGACATCACTACAAACTACACAACCATGAGCCTATAAAAATATAGTCATCCAGGGAGGTTGCTACAAGCTGCAAGAGATGCACAACTGGACTTTCGAGTTTGCAATATTTAGTTATATCATGTTAGGAAAAGCTACATTCAGGTCAGTTGGATTTTAGAACTCACCTGCAACGAGAGTTGCGAGGCATGCCACTAGGTATTAGGGTTTCCTGGTTAGATCGAGTAAATGCGATTTGAATTATTGACAAGTGTGAGGGCGAATGTCCGCATGAAGAGCAAAGAAGCGAGTGACATAATAGCAAACTCACAAGACACTTGTTACTCCGAATTCAATACCGGCTTGGATCTTCTCCCCAAGATATCATCAAGGTTCGCTCCAATCAGGACAACTAGTCAGGGGAATGGTGGAGTAAGGAGGAGGAGAAGCGGACACAACGGAGCTCGACATAGTGTACAGGAGGATCTAGTATTGGCAGAATTATCACAGCAGATTGTCATGGCCAAAGTAACATCCATTATCTCGCATGTAACAAAACTACAATCAATTTTACGCTCCCAGAGTTTTCTACCTCGTCCAATTATGCACCATCTCAACAAATCTGTCTACCTGCACCATCTCAGTCGCCCATGTCGTTAACAGCCTGATAACAGCCTCGTCATCACCACATTTCTCCCACACGTAGAAGCTAAAGTGTTCTTTCAACACTTTGATCAAGCCCAACGGTAACACTGCAAAAACCTGGTTCGTCTCTGTCGCAGCATATACGGAAAACCCTACCTCCGCAATTCCTTTTGATAGCGTCTCTGCTGCCAAGTTGGCTTTGCGCGCAAGGTCAAAGTATAGATCACCTTCGAACAGCTCAGCGAACTGGGCACCAATAACCCTTCCCTTTGCCAAAAGTGACCCGTGCTGCTTGACGTAGAACTCGAATTCAGAGGCGAGGCGGGTATCTTTGACGACAACAGCTTCGCCTAGCAGAGCCCCATTTTTTGTTCCTCCGATCCAGAATATGTCTGTCAGTTCGAGAATATCTGATAGCGTCATGTCGTTGAACTTTGATGCAAGAGCCGTGCCTATGCGAGCACCGTCGAGGAACATGATAAGACCATTCTTTTCGCAAACTTGTTTTATCGCGGCTATTTCATTCCTTGTGTATATGGTACCGATCTCGGTCGCATTCGAGATGTATACAAGCTTTGGCTTTGCCATATGTGGAAAATGCCAATTATCGTCCAACGCCCTCTCAATGGTCTGAGGTGTGAGTTTTCCATTCACAGGGGCAACATTTATAATCTTGTGTCCGCTAGCTTCCACGGCACCCGTTTCTCTCGTCACGATGTGTCCAGAGCTCGCCGCGATAACGGCTTCGTGAGGGCGTAGACATGCTGCGATGGAGATGGCGTTCGCAGATGTTCCGCTAGGTACGAAAAATATGCCGACGTCGTCGCGGCCAAGATGGGCGCGGATTCGCTTTCGTGCGAGATCGCAGTATGTGTCTCCGCCGTATCCGGTTTCTTGGGTGGTGTTGCTAGTGATAAGGGCTTTGAGGAGGGCTGGATGCGCACCTTCGCTGTAGTCATCCATGAAACTATAGCGAGAGATTGGAGTTGGTATTTGGGAAGGCATTCTGAATGTGATTAAAGAGACTCGAATATTTGGTGATCTCTTAGTGCGGCAGACTAATTAGGTATGGCATTTCTATATAGAATATTCCATCTCCACTCGATGATGCATGAAATGGGGTTGTTAGTAATTCGGCTGTTAGTCAACCGTCACTTGTGGGTCATTTGTTACTCAACATTCTATGACACTTGTCGAAACTTTGCATGGAATTTCGCACTAAGTAGTTCGTATTGATAAGAATTTTGGTCGAATTGCATCATGTGGTCTCTCCGATATTTATTTGAATGGGCTGCTGATAATGGCCGGCCCGGTCACGATAATCCATGAGACTCATACAGCGGGCCCACTGGAGATGCTACTCGCTGCATCGAGGGAAAAGTCTATGAAACTTCGATATGTTTCTACTGTCGACGGATCAAGCGGTTTCGGATACGTAAGTATCTTTTGGTACTTTGGCTTAAGTGGCATGCCCGTCGCTGTCAGGTCTCCCGCTTGATCCCATAGTTCCGGGTACTTTTCGAAGAAGGCGGGGTCAATCTTGTAGTAACCTGCTCCCTTGTCCATGTTGAGTTTGTTGAAGGCAGCTCTTGCATATGCAGGCGAGGAGAATAATGTTGTGATATCTGGAGCCGGTAGAACAGCAGTGACAGACTCGTCCCCAGATGAACGAGACATTGTGTTGATAAGGTCAGTGACACGAACATAGACTGTTATCTGCGGGGCACCTAGGATGAGTTCCGACATCAGAGCTTCTACCACGTAGCCTGTTACTGCATCGCAGAAAATCTGGTCGATATGCGGATTGGCAGAGTGCAGCTGAATTAGTCGGTCTCGGAGTGATGGAAAAGGTATCCAGTCGATAATTCTAGGATGGGGATTTTCCATCTGTGCTTTGGTGGGACGATATCGGGGATGGAGTTTATTGAAGGTTGCTGTTGAAGGGTAAAGTTGCCATGCTGTAAGTTCGATAATGTGATAGAAGCGTGTTTTAGCATACCAGGCCATTACATCTGGACGAGTCATGCTGTTGAACATGGAGAGAACCATCAATACCGGCTGATAAACACTACTAAGAATTAATAATCGATCTCGAAGAGCACGGAGGGAGCCAACCTTTGCACAGAATGATGGCCCTCTGGAACAAAGCCGAGAGTATTGAGCTTGCTCTTCAGCATATTTTGGAGCAGCTGGATATGGTCTGAAAAGGGAGAATTCGTAAAGGCGTAATCTTTGCCCAATGCCATACTTGTCTCGGCTGTTGCGTTGATGGCAGTGAGATAAGGCTCCATTCCCATCTGATACTCGTGACTCCATATGTTAGGTATCTGAGAATAGAAAGGATTTGTTCCGGCGACATTAATGACCTCTGAGCTGAGACTGCTCGTCACTTCCTGATCTGGTGCTGTATCAAGTCTGGTCAGTCAATTTTCTGATACTAGTTTTATCCACTTACCTGTGATATTGGCTGACACAAAAGGAACATCAAAATCAAGAATGGACGGATCGAAAGAGTTCACATCCAACGTATTCATCGAGGAGCTTGAAGCATTTTGGTTCTTCTCTTGACCCAGAGTAAGTTCCCCATCATCCGACTCTTCCGATCCTTTATTCCCATTTTTGGTGTCATCCAGCGTCTTTGTAACGGAGTCACTCAATAGCTGAACAGTGGCCAACAGCTTGGACATCTTGGCCTGGACATCAATCAATTGCTGTCTCAGTATTTTGTTCTCCTTTTGCAGTGCCTCCACTCTCTCACTGTCAGGTTTTTGGTCCGCATTGACGCGGTTGCGTAACTCTCTGATGCATTCCGCTTGTCTACGACGAAATGCCCGTTGAGAGAGCCGATTACGGAGCTTCCTGAGGAAATAAGTGTCAGCGAGCGAAGATGCTGCGGGGAACCGAATGACTGTTGACTGACTTTCGCTCTGCTTCGGTGATGGGTGGACTTTTGTCGTCTGCTTGGGACGTGCTCGGTGAGTCCATCTTGGCTCGGTGTGTACAGCGATCAGATACAGGGACAGCGACGGTGAACTGTACGGTAGTCTGGATCTGATCTGGTCGGCATTTGAAAAAGTGACGGTATCTTTTCATTGGATCCTACTGTCGGCCTTGTACGGTTAGGATCGGCGGTTCGGGTTCTCCACCAGAGCTAGAGAACAAGTAGTCTAATGCCAGCCATACATGAAGAGAGGGGAAAGATAAACTGTAAACAGTGTTCAAGCTATCACTTCCACCCATGCAATGGCACCTGGGTTACTACATGAACAGATGTCCCATGATGGTGCACGATAGAAGTCTCAGCTCCAAATATGAATGAAAACAAAGAACTCGCGATTTTGGAGGGGGAAGCTTTCGCTGCACAGATACCACAAATCCTCAAATCGACTCATATTACAGACTTTGATGAAGCATCTGATCAAGACAATAAGGCTTTGAATCACATCAGGCTACGTGCGATATATCCAGAAGTGATAAAAGTTCTCTCTTCTATCCTCACATCGCCGATCGACGATGAGGATTTCGATTCACTTGAGATGCATCAGCTTGTCTTGTACTCAATCATATCAAAATTATCTGTTGAGTGGCTACAGCATTATCAAACAGCTATCAAGGCACTGATGGAATTCGATATATCATCCTACAAGTCGCGCTCCAGTCATTATTCACAAACCATGCATCTCATTAATAACGCAAAGCTACTGGATCGCTTCATACAAAACCCAGACGATATTTGGGTTCCTGAGAACAAATTCGATTACATCGCTTACCGCACTCTGTGGGAGCGAGTCAACACAGCCGAGGAGATGCGTCCGTACATGCACGGTCTTTTCAACTGGCAAGTCGATCCATGCCATCCGCCTTTCAAGCCGTGTCGTGAACAGCTGTCGCGGTTCCCCGAAGTGTCTGCTGCTGTTGCTGCTGAAGTCATGGGTATGGTGGCTAACGATACTGAGCATCAGCATTATCTGATCGACTTCGTATCAGAGTGTGTGCCTGTTGGAGAAGCTTGGCTTCTGATGCGTGCTCCTGTGCAAAAGATGGTGCGAAAGCTGGAAAGCAAAAGCAAAGAGACCCTAGCTAGAGACGGCGAAGACGATTACCTCGACGAAGCAAGGGCTTGGCTAATAGTTCTTGACAAATGGGAGACGGGCAATGGGTTCGTAAGTTCGTTTCATAATGTCTAAGAGTGTTAAGGTTTCGTCACATGCGCGATCACGTAAATAACTATCATAAAACTCCAACATCTTGAGACTTCAGGTGACATAGATATAAGAAAGGTGTGACCGTGAAGGTCACAAAGCTGGAAACTCAGAGATATTCTACGACGATACAATGTTGATGATGCTTGATTGATAGCAATATATAATTAAACGCGAGCCCATTTCATTACACAAGGACTATATCTTTCTCGTCATAACCAGCCTTTTGAGCACGACATGCCATAACAGCCTGGCCATCCATGAACCTATACATGTAGCATTCACCAACCAGTTGATACTCTCCAGCAAACCCTTTCGGCCTCAAGACAAATGGAACATCAGCACCAAGGAGCACAGCACAGATGTCTCCCTTCAGCATCGCTGAAGGTCCCATTCCCCAATATCCATCTTTCGTGTTGAAGAACCGTCGATTGACAGCATGAGACTTGAAACTGGGCGTGAATGACTTGCCCACTTCCAACACAGTGTTTAGGTCCCAGAGCCCTGTACCGCGTTTTGGCACCAGATTGGCCTGATAAAACTTGTTGTTCAAGTGCATACAGTAACCGGCCAACTGCTCAACTACTCGCTCGCGGCCGTCCATAGGTTGGTTCCCTCTGATTTTGTAGTGACAGGATAATGTCGATGCAAATGCCGTCAGGATCTCGGTGGGTGAATATGGGTGCGGCCTCCGTCCTGCTTGGTGCCAACATACGTCCACCAGATGGCCACCAAAATCGTTGCCTGCATCGAAGTCTGATAACTCCATCTTGCGTGTAAATTCTTCAATCTCGCCAATTACAAACCCGGATACTTTGAGTCGATGTCCATCAACCTCCGCCTTGAAAGGTCTTCGTTCTTGCTTGCGTAAACTGGCATCCCATGCTTCCCAAAAGGCGTCTGCGTGGTTTTGTGTTTTCTTGTTCCATTCAGGTACCCAGGTTGGGTATCCAGATCCCAGCTTGAGGGTCTCTTGAGTTTGATGAGACTGAACTAGAAAGTTCAAGGAATCCTGGGCTAGGCTAGCAGCCAAGAGGCGGTGTTGTTCCCTGACATCCAGAGAGTAGTTGGCCTGGAGCCATGGGACGTTCGTGACAGGATTCTTGGCTTTCGGGTGACCTAGGAATGCATATATATGATCCAGCGGGTTGGTGGCATTAAAGTATCGTGAAGCCTCAAGTACAAGCACAAAGTCGAGGCTGCACTGGCTCGCCAGTAACTCGGCACAACTCCTTAACAGCGGTGATCTATGTATCCAGGAATCCGTTTTTTCGTACGTGGACCAGACATTCCAGACCGCATACAAAGGGGCGCCGGAGAGAGTTTCACTGATATCAGGCCCCAGTGCGTGCCGAAGTTCCTCGCTGTAGTATACATTCCATATGAAGGAAGCGATCTGGCCAAACTCAATACTACACTCACCCCAGATTGCGGTTGCCGAACTTGCAAGACCGACTTCTTGGAGCACCCAAACTCGAGAGAACCACGCTAAATCAAACAATCTCCCAACGCATTCTGTTCCCTTTTCTCCAAGCACAAAGCTATGAACCGACCGTCTTCCAACAGATCTTGTCATCGCACGCGGCTCTGAGTCAGACTCAGATTTCATGTATACTGTAGGTATTTCGTTTTCGTCTGGATAAAAATATTCCTTGTCTGTTTTCGTGTATAGCTTGTAATTGATGGTCTGGAGACAGCGAAAGGCCTCGGATGAAGACCCCGTCGGGTCACGACCGAGCCATACAACCACATGGTGGGCATTGTTATAGATGGCACCCATCAGATCAACTTGGGTACCTTTCTCATCATTATCATTTTGATTGATGCAGATTGCATCTGCCCAAGCAATCTGTGTTTCGTTGGCCTTTCGAAGACGACGAAGCCCATCTGAAAGACTTCTCGTAATTCTGCAAGCGTGTCCTAATAATTCAAGGTCTGCAACTTTATCTGGGTTTCCCCAGACATATGAGAGAGCCGTGTATGGCGTTGCGTTGTCCAGATCTGAAACGAAGAGTTCGCATGCTAGAGCATCGTCAGACGAGCCTGGGAAAATCTTGAGTAGGCGAAAGTTCCTTCCAGACGGAATAGAAGAATAAGTGAAAGATTGGGAGTCCATGACTCTTTAGGGTCAAACGCCGAAACTGACAGGCAGAGATGAAAATGAAGAACAAGAATATGAAAACAGATACATGTCTGATAGTGAGATCTCCACTTGCGTAGAGAAAATGTGAGGGGTATTGACGAGTTTTGCGCTGGTATAGCCCCACAAAGAAGCACGAAATGGATTCTTACGCGTTTGATGAAGAAACGTGTACTTGAACAGAACACTGTTATAGTTCCGACTGAATGATGTTTTACTGGAAAATGTGTCACTTATGCTCTCATACGTCGTTCCTGATTTTGGGATGGCATTACTGAGTATGTCCCCACTTTGGGCATTCTGTCCATCACCTCAATTTTGATGTGATTTTGAACTCAAATCAGCAAAGACAAGATATTACTAAAAGACGAATGATTTGACAGTAGTAAAACTTGTCAATACGCATAATTTCATTCGTTGTCCACCAGAGAGGTTGGACTTAGCAGCTCCAACCTGTGTCGGAATGGCGAGCAGGTGAGTGACATTAGAGCTGGCCTTTACAGCTTTGGATAAGAAAGATTAACAGCTTACGAATCTCAGACATATCTTACAAACTAACGGATCAATTTCATCTTGGAGGCTATTAGCGGCGAACCCTTCTAACGACCTAGGGTTTCAGATAATTGAAACTCTACCAGTATAGGGTATAACTCGTTGAAACAACTTTTCTCATCATATGAATATATTGGGCCCCGGCGATGCAACTTGGGATCGAAAACGGACCAGATAATTCTATTTAGAATGATTTTCAATTAAAATATGGCTAATAATTCTTTCCCAACTCTTTCCATGAGAGCGATTTTCCTCACTAGTGACTAAGCATATGACCATTACTGATATTTTGTGCGAAAGTCTTCTAGATATCTATTTTAAAAGCAAAGTATCTATCGTCAAGGTCAGAATCATAAATTTTGTATCCGCTTTGAGTGAGATGTGATGAGAGGCTTCAATTAACCAAGTACACGTATTGGCATAGGGAAAGGACCGAAACTTCTAATACAGCGTGCATTCACAGGGTAGTATCGGCAATATAATACATATCCGAGCGAGTCAAAACAAAGGAACCTTCATGATAGCTTGAAATGGTTATCATTTGTACATCTTGTGAGACAAATGTTGCGGGTTACAACCTGACACGTCTCTTTCACTTCCTGATCACTATTGAAAGTGACACTTCTTCGTGTCAAGCTTACTTGTCTATCTTCAGAAACGGACATCAATATGAGAAGGGTTGAAGCATAGAAATTCGCGCAACACTGACTTTCTTGCGATTATACAAAAGTGCCTCCGTTAATTGATCGTCGTCGATTATCTCTATCTTGGGCATAATCCCGGGTTACTTAGCTACTCATCACGGCACTTTCGTGCCGAATCTAACGCCGATAGCGAGCCATGATTGATTGACCACAAGATCTTATCATGCAAGTTAAGATTAAGCTTGAAAGACATTAAAGCGTCTTTTCAAACTATCAGCAATCTGTCCAGTTCTTCTTTCTAGATCCAACCACACGGTCTTAAGATATGAATGATAGAATGCTGAAGGAATATTCGAGTATTTCAACAACCCCTGCTCGAGATCCGGGAATAAGCAAGCACGTTATTAGCACTACTTCTGCCGAACAGCTAAACGAGATGCCGGTTTCCCGTGCAGCCTCGGCTTTGAAACCGCCACATGGTTGAGCACATCCTTGTCTACCATATAACTTTGCTCCAATCATTTCATAGCATTCCATATCAAAACCCACCCACCGGGGCTGGAGCTATGTAAGTAATGGTGCCATTGAAAAAGGGCCATTTGAGATAGGAAAGTGGTAAAGACTCCCGAGAATGTCAACACCAGGGTCAATGTTGACATATCTAGAATAGGTAGGAGGTTCTGCTCAACGGCTGTTGTTCCAGCGTGATGCATCTATCTTCGGACCTATCTTCATACGCAAACCTATCAGAAGATGTATCGCGCGGATACGCGGCAACATCAGTATCTCGCAATTGACTGACCTTCGTTTTTTAGAATAGCGCTATTTGGAGATAGTCATCAGATAGATATCAGATATTTGAGTTGACTGTCTAGAGCATGTCGTTTGAATAACTATATATAGGGAAGGGAATGCCAAGAAGGTATTATTTATCAGAGACATTCAAACGATCAAGATCACCACTCGATTCATCATTATTCCAACTCCAAAACACTCGTAACCATCAAAATGAAGTTCACTCTCCTTCTAGCCGCTGCAGGCCTCATCTCTGCCGCTCCTGGCACCAAGCTCATTCCCAGAGACACCTCTCCTCTTGTACCTCGTTCCGCACGCAGGGCCAAGTACAGCTCTGCACCCAACCAGAGACTCTGGTCTCTCGATTCCCAGAGTGATGCCAACGTCCAGTACTCCAGCAACTGGGCTGGTGCCGTTAAGATCGGTACTGGTTACAACAAGGTCCAAGGTACCATTACTGTTCCCGAAGTCAGCGGAAATGATGGTGCCGCCGCCTCTGCTTGGGTCGGCATTGACGGAGATACTTGCCAAACTGCTATTCTGCAGACTGGTGTCTCATTCTACGCTGATGGAACCTTTGACGCCTGGTATGAGTGGATCCCAGACTACGCCTACAACTTCAACAACTTCAACGTTCATGTGGGCGATCAGATTCGCATCACTGTTGATGCCACGTCCAAGACTAAGGGCGTTGCCACACTCGAGAACCTGACCAGGAACCAGAAGGTCACTCACACCTTCACCAACACTCCTTCCACTCTGTGCGAGACAAATGCTGAATGGATTGTTGAAGCATTCCAAGAGGGCGGTTCGCAAGTTGATTTGGCCAACTTTGGAACTGTCACTTTCACTGACGCATCTGTCTCTGGAACTAGTGGTACCAGCGGTCCTTCTGGCGCTGAACTGATTGACATTTCCTTCGATCAGGGCCAGAGTGTCCAGGCACAGAGCTCCATCAGAGGCAGCTCTGTTACTGTTCAATATGTTGGCGACAACTAGGGGTATGTGAAAGGGTGATCTTCGGACGCTTGAGCGTGAGGAATGGGTACTGTGATAGTCATGCTAGTTACTGGGGACCATGAGAAGGGAAAGAAGGAGACCGACAAGTTTCTACAGTCTGATCTGTGCAATATATACGAGATGTTATTAACCCGGTTACCGTTAGTACTCATGTGCTCCATCTGAACTTATAACTCCTTCTTCCTAATCGCCCCCTTGACAACGCTTGAGCTTTGCGGCTTGGGGTGGGGTTAATGTTTGAGTTATCGCTTTAATACTGATTCACCTGGTCTGACGCGCTAGTGACTTAATAGCTTTAGACTGACCCAATTGAGTAACCCAATGGAGTAGACGTTGGCAATCAGACAATGAATTACGTTTCTTCAAGAATAAATATTCAACTCCAAGTGTCAGCAATCTAGAATGGGAACAAAGCAAGTGTTATATAGGAAGTGAAGTATCATTACTCGATCATTTGTCTGTTCCCCTTTATTATACAAGTAATATGACGATACAAATTCGGGAATGAATATAACGATGTGATTGGTCACTTGTTAATCTCCACCGCCTAGACAGGTTTATCGGAATTGCACATCAATTCAAACTCAACAATTATCGTCTTACATCAACCATGTCTCGCCCATCAGACGAACTCGTTCTTCCTCGCCCTGGCACGCAAGTTTCTTCCGAGAAGCCTGTACAGGGACCCTCAGAGTCATCTTTCGTAAAAACCTTTGGGCCGCTGCTCCCACCCGCCAAATACCTGAACAAAATCCCTCACGGCAAAGCGGCGTATTATGAAATTCTCCCGTCGACTTCTCAAGGACCAATCGATCGTGTACTCTTCATCCATGGAGTCCAAACCCCGGCAATAGGCATGCTTCCTCTAGCAAGAGCTCTTGAAAAGTCTTTTCCTGGTGCACACCTGGTTCTGGTAGATCTATGGGGACATGGTTTGAGCGACACGCCTATCCTACCTCATCAACCATCCTTGTTTCATCAATTGATCGATGACTTGCTAGACCATCTCGGATGGGCTTCAGCACATCTCGTTGGCTTCTCCTTTGGAGGGGTAACAACGTCTAGCTATGTCGTGGCAAGACCGAACCGTGTCAAGAGCTTCACCCTCATCGCTCCAGCTGGTCTTCTTCGTTTCTCCGATTTCACACCAGAGCAGCAGAACCAACTGCGCGGCGACGATGAAGTAGCTGCAAAGAAGTTTACTCTGGAATTCCTCGAGGGTGGTGATCTTGTTTTGCCAGAGGACTGGAAGCAGAAAGTAGCGAAAGGCGAGGTGGTGGCTGAAGCAGTAAGAGAATGGCAGATGCGAGAGCATCCTGGGCACGTGGCCTCAGTGGTTGCGATTTTCAGAGATGGCGGTGTGATGGACTCGCATTCACAGTTTTCGAAAGCTTCTAAAACAGGAATACCAAATCTTGCGGTACTGGGTGAACTAGATGATCTTGTCAGCGCAGAGCAGCTAGAAGAGCATGGGTTTAGAAATGTGTTTGTTGTTCCTCAGGCTGGTCATGGTGTGGTAAGGGACAGGGTGAAGGAAGTGGCAACTCTGGTAAGTGATTTTTGGAATAAGCTTGATGTTTCGGCATGATTTCTATAGCTTGAACGTCGTTGGATGAATCACTATTGCAATATTACTTGTCCGCGGCATTCTTTTCCTGACCTTGATATCTTGTGATATATACCCTAGGAAGCTAGATGCCTGATATAGGGTCCTTATACTTTTGCCTTCGCCTAGTGGCTGTCACAACTGCGAACCGTGCTCCGCACCAAGTTTTCGGTTTATAAGAATACTCACCCCCACGTATCTAGGCTTTGAAACGGGTGCGGGGGAGCTCGCTTGACAGCACACCATCTTTTTCTTAGCTTAGTATGAGCTTAATTTATTCTTACTGTACAGATGAGATGAGGCTTATTGTGACTAGAACAACACATACGCTATTTCTGATTATAGCAGTATGAAATGGGAAGTAATGCTACAACTGATTGGAAATATTGAAAAGAGGATGTATCCTCATCATCATTGTGTAGTTTAAAGAGATGCATCAGATAGTTCGCATGGTTACTTTCGTCAGATCATCACGAAGCTATATGTTGTCCTGACCACCAAACAGCTGTCTCCAACCCAGATATAACAATTGCCGCATTGTGCTGAATCCAACAATTTTGATCATGTTTCCAGTTCGAATAAGTATCCCTCATAGCATTATAAAAGTATCTAATGTTAGATACTCATTCCTAGGACCCCAAGTATGGTATCATGTGATTGGATAAATCGAGTCAGTTGGACAGCCTCATTTTTATTGAGCGTCAATACCATCGGCGTTCACTATTCTGCCACAATCTGGTGGTGGCATAGAAATTGGCTTGGAAATGAAGCGAAGACTAAGGCCAAGTGTGGACTACTCTGGTTCCACGTACCTATCCTCCACGTCACTTAGCATCACTCATCACTGACTCATACAGGATATAGGAGATTTTCCTGTCCTATTCCACGATTGCTTCCCGTCAAAGGTCGGCTACATGTTTCCGGATTGTTGTGGTAAAGAACTCCAACTCGACTCACCGTCTCAATGGTGTGCATTCTCAGTATGGACTACCCAAGAGCCGTACACGGCAATAGGCGCGAGACTATCTAGAACCTATGAATAAGTAGCATCATCACTGTTAGTGCGTGGGAGGAAACGTTTAGTAATGAAATTAACCGTTAGTCTAGTATTTCGAGATGTATTCTTGGCTATCTAGGTGGCATACTTGCAAATTCCCACTTAAGAGGAAACATATCTGCCATACAATTGGAGGGCCCAGAGACTCTCGAGCTTAAAGCTTCGAATAAGATTCCTGAGCCAATAAGACAACCCATGTAACCAACATGCGTCTATGCTGTGTCTGAGCTTCAGCTTCGAGGTTTCCAATGTGGAAATTGCTCCCTCAAGCTGCTTAATATCAGATTTCTTCTGGTCGTAATCCGCCTCTAAATCAGTGAAAGATTTAATGCTAGCCTCAAGTTTTAATGTCATGGTCTGACTATTTTCGATAGCCTCTAAAAGGGCAATGCGCATGTTTTCTTCCTTTCGAGCTGATGCTTCTGCTGCCTGGCGCAGGTTCTCGATAGTCGCTTGGAGATCGGTGACTTCGTGTTTCGTTTTAAAGCCTTCCATTCTCAATGTCTGTAGCTCCTTGCTACATTCTTCCACTTTCTCTTGGAGTTGTTTTTTGTCGTTCAGAAGGTCTGAATTCTTCGTTTTGTATTCCTGACATTCTAGCTCCATAGTCCTAACAGACTCTCTGATGACTGAAAGTCGCGCATTCGTGTCTCGCAGTCTACTGGCATAAAACTCTTCTCCTGAGCTTGATTCGTCTTCCAAAAATTTGCACTTCTGTTGCAAGGTCTCGATAATGATTTTTTGTGCTGAACATGTCGCAGCCCCGTCTTCCAAAGCCTTCTGTTTTGCATTCACAGCCGAGGTTAGCTGCGCAATACGATCCTTCATCCAATTATTCAACACTGGGTCAATGTGTATTTCAGACATTGGCAACCATTCTATATCATTCGATGATTGGACCAAGTTGTCATGGTGCTCAGTGGCAATGCGTATGTATAGCTTCCATCGGCCTACTACCTGACGAGCCTGACTTTTGTGGTGTCCGCAGAGGCAGAGCCTAGCCAATTCGTCCAGATCTTCAGGCGGTTCTCTTCCAGACGAAAGAGACATTGTGTAGATTAAGTCGCAAGCCCTTGGTGAATATTTCGAAGGAGCAGGACCTGATCGAGGGCAAGGACTGCCAGGATTGCTGTAATATTTACCAACGCACGATGCTCTACCATTACTGCCACATTGAACTTGGAACAGATTGGCTGGGTTCCAACGTGGTCCAAACGTAGGTTGTCGTCTGAGATCTTCGGTTGAATGTTGAATTTGTGGCGGCATAACAGCCTGGCTCCATGAATGATAGGACATTGTCTGATCCGTTGTTAAGAAAAGCCAATCGGGTAGGCAAGAGAGTAAAGCAAAGTGTTTAGCTATCGCAAGTATCTTGTTAGTGATGGGTTAAAATTGTGGAAGAAGGTGAGTGAAAGATGCCTTCGCGCGCTCAGACGCTCAACCTAATCATAACGAATGGCAGGGGTACGAACCAACATGCATATTCTAAAACAAAATGGATGGCGCAGCACTCACAGGTGACCAATTGGGGAAACTGTACCGCAGCTCTTTATTTCCGAAGTGGGCTCAAGGACTCACGATAACTGGGTAGCGTCTGCCTCTTGCTTCGCTCAGCTAGAACCTTGGTTGAATCAGGGAAAACAAAGAATAATAAGACGTTGGCCGCTTGATGATGTTCACAGCGATGGAGTATGGGGATGCCTATAGCCGAACGAGCACTGCCCCGTCACAAGCTGTGACCACGACGGCGCCCTTACGCGTTCACATTATTTGCATTAGACTTCATATTACAAAAGCTCAAGCATATATGCACCTTAGAGAGTATGAAGACCCAATGCCGTGCATTAAAACCCGGTGGTGAAATTTTGCCATGGTGAAGAGAAATCTTGCAGTTCAAAAGGGCCAAAGTTCTGTAAAGACACTGGGTACGAGCATATCCTCCTACCCTTATCCCTGTATACCTCCAGCATGTCACATTGTCCCCTTCTCAACAAGTCTATAACGCAAGTTGACAGTCTCGTGGGGTGTCAGGTTGCAGAACTAGCTAGTACCGACACCGCCTTGTTGTCCCTTCCCTCACATCCAGAAGGCTGCCTGACCCCAGGTCTTCTCTCCAAGCTCGCCGCCAAGAATGAAATTACGTTCCCCAAGGGCGATTCGTGCTGGGGTGCTCTTTAGTCTTCAATCACATACCAGCCGCAGTATGGCCCTTGAAGCTTTGGAAGATTGTTTTCAATTTCACAAAAAACGCATATGGGAAATAAAGTACTATGCTTAACTACTAGATATAAATCTATTTGTTAATTCGGCGATGAAGACGTAGGTTGTAATCAATGAAGTAGCTTTTTCTCACAGTGTTTGATAAAGTACAGCCACCTAGATAGATTGGTTGGCTCCGAGGAGGTCTTACTATGAATTCTACAGCCTTGTTTCTCCCAAGGCAGGTGGTCTGAAGCTCTTTCTTGTGCGGGGTAGAAACCTTCTTCTTACAGCCTGTTTGAACGATCATGCGCTTCTCAATTCAGAATATTTCATCGCAAACATATCCCGTTTTTCCTCGAAACAGTGATTTCTTTGCCTTCAGAAACCTTGATCACATCCCTCTCGGTGACGATAATGGCACCCTCTGATATAATCGAGATTCATCCAGAGGGTGATACTCTCTTTGTACTCCGTAACGCTGGTGCACCGTTTGCTACAGGCAGATTCGAAGAACGATGGCCTAACGCCTTACCGAACTACCAGACAGAGGCATCAAAGAGCAGCGAGGCTTCTGTAATAATGAGGAAGAACGAGACAGTGAGCGAGCACTCGTCGCTTGTTCAAGCTCAACCACAACCCCTACATCTGCGATATAGGCTCTCTTCTGCACTTTTGATCGATGCCTCGTCCTACTTCAAAAAGTCATTATCTGAAGATTGGAAGACACCAGACCCTGAGCCAGGCTATAAGTTGACCCTCATAGACAAGGATTGGGACGGCGATGCGTTTCTGTTATTGATGAACATACTACACAACAAAGCGCGAGTGGTTCCTCGTAAGATAGAACTTGAGATGTTTGCAAAGGTTGCTACACTGGTGGATTACTACGGTTGCCACGAGGTAGTGGAGCCGTGGGCAGAGATTTGGAATTCTACCTCAAAAGTTGCTTGCATGACCACCTCGTTTTATTCGAGGGAGCTACTTCTCAAACTGGCATTATCATGGGTTTTTCGAGAGAGGCGGATAATCCGTTCTGTCACCAAGCTTGCTATCCGCGCAAGTCGAGGCCCGATACATACACTGGAGTTACCTATCCCCGAAGAAGTCGTTGGTAAGCTGAGCAACATGTGTCACGTGGTGTAAGTTTCTGATATAGTAAAACAGACGCCATTGAGCAATTGAGGATACGCTCAATTCGCACCCTGATCGAAGGGATCAGTCATCGTTGGAAGGTGCTGAACGACCGTGGGGTTGATTTGTACGGTCGGCCATGTTTGTACATGCAACTGGGATACATGGACCAAAATATGGCAGAGATCGGCTTGAATCCCCTACCGAGCGAGCCATATCTTGGCTTTAGTCTTGAAGCCTTGCAGATAGCTATCAATAGCTTTGATAGCTCGGTCAAATGCAGTTGTTGGGGTTGGAGTCAAAACCATCTGCATGACCTGAAGGTAGAACTCCAGAGACTACTAGAAGACGCTTTGAGATGTTCTGAGGATGGCGTTGGAATGCCTCGATTTGAGGATGTTTAACAGCAGTTATGGAAATTCATTTAACAGACAACGTCAAGGATGCATTGGCCACTCCTCTGCCTCCAACGTTCCTGGAGAAATAAAAGTCCAGCTTCAATAGCACGATGTTCTCAGTGTAGAATATTTCCTTTGGGTAGTGGACCATGGGTTAATCCCAGGTACTGTGCCCTCGATAACCTCCTTCGGGGATTCCTACTGTGATATACTAATACAGTCTTCTTCTTCCATGTCTCAGAAGTAGCTATTTAACAAAAAAGTGCAGGTAGAGTTAATACACTTAGTGAGACGAATAGGAGAAAGCCTATTTGCCTAGAGGAAATCTTTAACATAACAAGAGTGGTGGGATTCGACATGTTCGATCCAAATCTGCAATGTTAAGCTATTGTCACATTCAGTGGCCTAAAAATGCGTCATGTTGATAATATCGTTCTTATTGTACTCCCTTGGCTGGAAGTCGCCTTCTATCATATCTCTACTCAAAGGCTGCGGCTATTATTGTGATTCTTACGAGAAGTCAATCCAAGGATTATTTAGTGCCATCCCTTGGTTCTTTACTGTAAAACCTAATCCAGGGTGGTGGCTTATATTACCAGTCGGTTATTGAGTTACTAATAGAGTTATCCGTTATTAAAAATGCGATAGAGTGTTTCCGATATTTTTTATCAAGGTGCAGCTATCCTGTTGCGTATTTACTATCTAATAGTAATGCAAAGGCAAGGATGACTCTGGATTGAGAGATGTAGAATGCCTCCTGTTTGTTTTAGCCCTCGTGCACTCGGCTAGTGCAGAAACTCGTTGAAAAACTGAACTGCACTCCTCTTTGCCCTTTCAAACCCATCCTTCTCCCTCTCATCATCAGGGTTCCCCCTCGATGCAAAGCCGTGCTTCATTGCCGGAAAGTGAACGTATTCCCAAGGTACATCAGTCTTTGAAAGTGACTCAAACGTATACGTCTTCAACTCGGCGCTGAACTCATGGTCGTGCTCGGGTGCCAGAACCTGCACGGGAACCTTGACTTCATTAATCTCTGACCTTTCAAGCCCAGATGGGTGCGCAGCCGAGACAGCATCAATGAGGGAAGGGTCAGCAGCAAGCTTGAAGGAAGCCCAGCCACCGTAACAGAAGCCGATAGCGCCGACCTTGGGGTACTGCGACTTAAGAGTCTGTGCCGCAGCTTTGATTTCCGGCCAACGGATTTCCTTGGTATTGCGTCCGAGAATTGCTCCCAGATTGAATGTCTCCGCGATCTTTGGATCTGTCATGGCGTCAGGGTGTACAAATTCACCCCCGAAACTAATTAGAAAGTAGATGTAGTAAGCTTTTGCCGGTATGGGGATAGTAGAGAGAATTACATATCTGGGATATAAACCGTTGCATGAACTTCTCTTGCATAATGATCGGCAAGAATTCTGATGTTGGGCAATTCATTACCAAAGAAGTCAGTCAGGATGAGGATAGCGGCATCCTTAGAGTCCCCAGTCACGTAAGTTTTAGCACCGTTAACGGTAGTTTCTTTGCCAATAGGAGAGCCATCCCACAAGAAGCCCTCCTTGCAATCTTTACAAGTCATGGTAAATGATAATAGAGCAAAGTGACGATTAAGGTTGGTGTTTTAGTTGGAAGAGTTTGCGCATGGTAATGAGGGGGGTAGAAGCACCATTTATACTTTATCTTCCACCATCTTCAAAGTACAACAACGTTCGGCAAGGGAACGTACTGCAGTATGGATAAATCCGACTAGGTAAAGCTTGCCAACACGCGGCTGCTAGACTGCCTATCCAGTTGGCAAAAAGTTGCCTAAAAGTCTGGAACAGGTTAGGTCATCATCAGCACGACCTTGTTAAATCCGCGGCATACGCAGTCAGACCAACAACCTACCTCTTTTAGAACGCTCAACTCCAGCTGTGGTACTATAGCATTAAGCAGCGCATATCACAGCCTTTATTACTACCAATGGGCGCAGGTAAATTTATTGAGATGATGTGAGTGGCGTTTGATAAGTCTACTGAAGGATTCAGGATTTATCCATAGGTACTGCATGATAAGCTGCATAATTGCCGTTTTCCCGACTTGTGCCAATTAAAATGTCACCCAGTACCCTCGAGCATAGACCACAAACACGATATGATACTCAACCATCCCTATAATTCGAGGAGAACGCATCAACAAGTTGTACATACTTGCGCCCGGCGTTATAAATTAGTATGACAAGAAGATGAATGATCTCTTGATTTTATTGTAGAAGTAGTAACACCTACACCAATTGTTTAAAGAAATAACAATTGCCTGCAGTATCCCTACTTCTATATTACCATGCTGTAACAGTCAGTTTACGAGTATGTAAGCAAAGTCTTTCTACTTCCTCCCTTGTCCTGTCGTTGAAGTCAAATGTAAACTTTACTTTCCGGAGTTGTGGAAATCGATTTCCATTTCGTAACGTCTCAACAAACTCACTAAGACGATCCAAATCCTTTCTTTGACAACCCTGAATTTCAAAGTACTCCAGCTGTTCTGGAATACATTCAGAGAATAGAGGAGCCGCAGGCGTCCTGAATACATCGATCGGGTAGAGCGCCTCGTTGTTACAAATTCCAGTGAGGGCTTCGGGTACTAGTGTCAAGTGCTTCAACTTGTACATTTGACGTAGTTGGGCACCCATATATGTCTGGCTTGGATCTGGGCTGGATGCAAAGTTGTGCCATTCATATTCGCCCCGACAATAGGTAATTTGAAGCAATTCCAAACTGGATGCATGTTGTAGTAGGGCTGTGATGATATCTCTCGGTACAATCTGCTGAGGCCTTCCAAACCCATATGTTCTGTGGCTATAACGGAATTCTCTAAGAGAGTGACAGGCGTTGATCATCGAATGAAAAGCCGAAGGGGTGCACCATGAATCCAGTATGGTCAGCGATTCAATGAGAGAAGACCTACTGGGGATCTGGTCTATTCCTTTACACGAGTAATCCCCGATTGAAAAGTGGCAGCCTTCATATATCCTGACCTTGGGCATCAAAAATAGCCAAGACCCGATTTCTTCACGATTGAGGGTGATAGCGTTACCATCTGACATCTGTCTGACATTCTGTAGCTTTTTTAAGAAATTGCCCATAGGACCTGCTCTATCGCTTCTGATATCTTTAATGACGTGGACCAGGAACCGAGAGAAGAAGCTAGGTCGCCGTGGTTCTTGATAGATTAGAGTCTGGATATTAGGACAGATGACAAGAAGGAGGGCGATCAAGGCATCCTCCACGCCTTTATCCAAAGCTGTGATCCATTGGGATATAAACTGCGGATCAAGTCGGTGACAAGGTAGGTTCTGCAAGATTGTTTGATACAAGGACAGTTCCTCAGGATTAATACGAAGGGCTTCGTTGTTCTCATCACGCTCAGAAGACCACTGCGTCTGAAAATCGAGGGTTTGGACGTGTTTGGCCAGCTTTGGCTTGACAAGAAGTATGTAGCGCAGGAATCGCAACGTGCGATTGCGAGGTTGAGCACCTTGGCCGCTTGAGTCGTGGTGGTATCGGCCCGCCGACCAGGGCCTATATAGTCTGGTAGCGTTGCTATATGTTCGCACCGAAATAGGAAGTACGATATTGTAAAGATATTTGCAAGTAAGCAGAAGTGAGTGAATCGACTGGAGACAGGGTGAATCAATGAGACAAAGGACTATTTGCTCTTGGAGTTCAGACGGAAGTCCTAGAAGGGAGCCTGGAGTAGGGGACATAGCGACAAGTCTAGTTGAAGATAAAGTCGAAAATGGAGAGAACAGGCGTGGTTATTACACTACAACTCTTCTCAAGACCATATAAATAATAACCAGTGATTGTTTTGTAACAGTCCAAATGTGAGTCACGGGCTAGGTATAGGATCCTCGTGATTAGTCACAATCTCCAAGGATTGGGAGTAAATAAGAAGGTACCTTAACAAAGCTACTTATAGTCTGAGGTTGTAACTAATTTAAACGCGTTCATGGAACTTTTCATACCCTTATAACCTGTATCAATAAAGTGGATATTGACTCTCAAACAGTCTGTAGCTGGGCATGTTATGTGTTTCCCAGTTATCCTCGCATTTATATCCCGCAGCCTTATCACCAGCTCTCTTATCCATCTTTCTCATCGGGCAATTAGTAATAGTTGTAGAGGTTGAAAAAGTTGAACAATAATAAGGCTCAACAAGGTCAAAAGGCCTGTCGGAGGCTCCTTCAATACAAGGAAGGCAGCGACATTGTTATCTTGACTCTAATACGCTAGCTTGTTACATCATAAGTAAAAAGGGTCACTTGCTTATTTCTTGAGTTGTTACTAGCTTGCCTTGTCACTTGTATTTTGTCAATTTCGTTACGGATTAGTCATATCAATGAAGGAGGAATAATATATTATGCTTTACCATGCTTGGTAGTAAGTTATTATTTCAAATCTGTATTCTCGCTACGGATGCTTTTGCCTCCTGAACTTGCTGATTGCATGCATTCATATCTCGGTCGATAAGTCTATTATTCTGACTTTGGTACTACCATTTTCTATTCAGGTGCAGTTGTATCGGGTAGCAAATTGCCTGCCAGCCCCTTTGGAAACTTCGTCTTCAGTCGATGCTTGACATTTCAGGTCGTCTATCCTATTGACCCTCCTATATCGGAGGGGCTGAGCCTCGGATATAGCGCTGTCGTACCCCCGCACTTGAACAGGCGGGGTAGCCAATATCAGCAATTCATCCAATCGATGATGACATTCACGAAGTACAGACACCAAAAACGAAAGGTATATCCGTCTTCGATATATGATGACAGTTGAGAATCCCATTTTGAATAAGGAGTAACACGATTGAACATCCGGAGTAGCCTACACTTAACAGTAAAGTGCTGTCAGAGTCTTCTCTCTTCACATCAGCTATGTCGTCTCGTCCGGGCCATGTTGAAGGGTTTCGCCAATACCTGCCGGACCTCAATCTACCCCGGTTCCAGGATATGAAAAAGCAAGATGCTCATGAGTACGCCGATAATTTCAAAAAAGGTGGACAACCTCCATGGCTCTATGGTTTGTATCTGCACTGGCGCAAGCTATTCCAGCAGCCCTATCAGGGAATCACGTCTGATGGTAGGTGCTCTCGATAAACCTGCGCCAATAGCCGTGACTAACGAAACTCAGGCGTTGTGAAAGATGGCTTGTTTGAGATCCAAGACGAGGGCATTGACATCAGCTCCATAGTTGAATCTGCAAACACTCTCTGCGAGAGCTTTAGCGACGAGCAGAAACAGAAGACCTTCTATCACATAGACAGCCCCGAATGGCGTTCATGGTCAAATCCCGAGTTCCTGCTCAGTGATAAAGGAATCCGTCTTGACGAGATTACAGAAGATTTGAGGGCCAAAGTGCTTCGAGTATTGGAAGCCACTCTCTCACCAGAAGGCTACGAAAAAGCAATCGGTGCCATGAGAGTAAACCACTTCCTTGGCGAACTCGTGGAATCGCCTGCTGTCATAAACGAATTCTCATACAACTTCGTTCTATTCGGTGAACCTTCCACGACTCGTCCTTGGGGCTTCTCCTTCTACGGCCATCACCTCTGCCTAAATATCTTCCTATACAAATCACAAATTGTTGTATCGCCATGGTTCACTGGAGCAGAGCCAAACTTGATCGATGATGGACCTTACAAGGGCACACGAATTCTGCACAGGGAAGAGGATCTTGGCTTGCAACTCATGCAAAGTCTTTCGCCAGACCAGCAGACAGCATCCCAAGTTTACAAGCTCATGAAAGACCCCGCTATGCCCCACGCGAGATGGAATCACGATGACCAGAGACATCTATGTGGTGCTTACCGCGATAACCGAGTCGTGCCGTGTGAGGGCATCTTGGTGTCGGAAATGTCCAAAGAGCAACAGGAACTTGTCTTGGGCATTGCAAATGAGTATCTTCTTTATCTTCCCGAGACAGCGCGGCAGAAACGGTTGGAACAGTTCAAGAAGTGGTTTCGTAAGACTTACTTCTGCTGGATTGGTGGCTACAGAGACGAAGATCCGTTTTATTACAGGATACAGAGCCCTGTAGTGATATTCGAGTTTGACCACCATTCGGGGGTCTTCTTGAACAACCAAGAGCCTGCCAAGTTTCACATTCACACGTTATTGAGGACACCTAACAAAGGAGATTATGGCATGGCGCTTAGACCATTGATACCTGGGGTTGAGCAGGAATATCTCTGGCAAGGAAAATGATAAACGATAGACAGACCAGAATGCAGAGAATTATAAACCTACTTGGTAGCGACTTGATACAAAAAGCTGATCCAATGAGAGCTACCGCCGGCCGAGTCCCATCCAACTGGACGATTTGGGGACTCTGGCGTTCCAGTCAAGCTGATAGCCAATTCCTTTATCGAGCGACCTCTTCCATGCAGGCCGCGCCTCACATCTGTCGTACCACGCCTTCACTCTAGGCCACTTATCCATTTCGACGAGGTTTGGATGAACTGCCATATCCAAAGCAATCTTGAGTGCCATGTCAGCCCGTGAGGGTGCATCACCTCCCATGACCCAATCTCGATCTTGAAGCTCCATCTCCACCACATGCAAGGCATTATCAACGTCGTCATTCAAATATAATTTGCCAAGTCCATAACCTATGGTCTTGAACAAAGAACTAATAGGGAACGGTGCTATTCCTCCCAGCACCATGAACAAATGCTTTACGCCCAATCGCGCGATAAGATCGGCCGTGGCAAGACTGACAAGGTAATCCTCGCGAACTCTGTATTCGACATCTGTCTTGTGGAATGCCTGTTTGGTGTCGTACGTAAGCATGAGATAAAGCATGCACGCGCTCATCTGGGTGATGATTCGACCGTCGGGAAGGATAAGCTGTGGCGCGTGACCCTGTACATGCGTGTCTTTCAAGCCGACGGCTCTTGCTTTCAAGGGGCGATCGATCAATGTAATGTCGTAGTCTATTCCGAGCTCTTCAAGGAGCCATAGCACCGCTTGTGTACTTGGAGAATGCTTGGGCAATAAATCAGTAGTCAGTTCTAGGTAGGACGCATGTCCAACTTACAGAGAGATATATGAGTCTCGGTTTCGATGACTGCTGTGTTTCATCCATCTTTAAATCTTTCACGATTGTAGGGTCTTGGGGGAGGAGTAACTTCACGAGTCAGAAGCATCCCGAGCTGACGTTTTATACAAGTTGAAATCTGACGTTGTCTGACCTTGCTTATTCTCACCGTCTGACCAATTAATTAGACTATTCCTGGTCTAGTGCACTCATTTACTCGAAGTTCCAACCAACTCGATCCCATTTTTGGACGTCTTTTCCACCTTTTCGCACTTTATCCGTCGTGGTTTGTTGCGCAACATTGCTGATAGCCGCAGACAGGGACGTTGTGGATCATGTGATTTATAACCAGCGAATATGAGAATCGAGACATCAGGCTTACTGCTATGCTCTAAGTACTGAAGGACAATAGGATGGTACGAATGAAAATGGGAATTAGTCAAAGAACACAATAGGTGGAGGGTCAGAGCAACAGGCACAGCATTAGGACGCGGTCAATACACCGTATGATAATATAGAAATCTTTGTTTTCATAGTCCTCCACAAGACCCACGGAGTACTACTTATACTATCTAGTTCACGTGCCGGTCCTTTCAAAGCTGAAATTCCATGTTGCCTTCTTAGTCCCTTTCTCATCTGAGGACCCTTTAATCCCAATGTGCTGCAAGACACTGGGCACGATAGCATACTTCTTCAAAGCATGATCATCAGCGAATTTCTCGATGACCGAGTCACCTGCAATGTCGCTCGAAGCTGTGTGTAAAGTCTCTTCCAAGGCAGGGAGATGCTGATGTGGTATCACAAGGCCTTGTGCGCAGCAGCCATAGTTGGGCATTGTCCGAACGCCCTCCCTGTACGGATCGACAGTGAGTCTTCCGGCCAGAAAGTAGAGGATGATAAAAGAAGCGGTCCAGAACGTCAGGTGTAGTAGGTTATAGCTCTGGGACTTGAAATGGAAAAGGTGAGACCGTCGGCGTAGATCTACTGCGATGATGACGAAGTATACGGTCAACACCATGGTATAGAAACACAGTGAGCGGACTAAGTATATAGACCATTCTTCTGAATTCCAGCCCATGTATGTTTCAGAGTAGAAAAGTCGAAGGTAAAGCCAGTTTTCCGAGTGGTCAGCCCGTGCAAGATGATCAAGGGCGTCAAGTAATCGACCAAGCCAGTCCCGAGATACAATAACATCATCTTCTACCAGTATGAAGTACTCCGCTCCCGTTTCACGACAGGTAGACATTAGTGTCGCGTAGTCGCGGTGTACTCGGTCGTTTCGTAATAGTGTTTGGTCGGGGTTCGACGCGGTTGGTTCGACGTTGCGATATTTCTCGGTTTCTGTCGAGGACGAAATATTCCCATACAGGAGAACCTCGTCAGATATGTGTTGAAGCCATGTTTCGCTAAACGCTGGATGGCTTGTCGGGTCATCATCAGCTAACAACACGATGATATGCAGCGCGCTTCTTTCCCCGACGTCAAGACCCTCTACCAGGGAGGCTAGGGCTCTTGGTAGGAAGTATTGCTTCTCCCGCTTTATACTGGGAATTCCAACACAGAGCCTTTTATTCTCACCTCGAGTATCGACGTCCTTGTGTGTATAGGTGAGACGAGATAGCTCGTCCGGCGAGGCGTGATTGATATCGTCGATGAGCTGCTCGGCTTGTTTTTCCCTCAAGTCCGTGTATCGCGTCTCGTATGCTTTGCGGGGATCGTAAAAGAAGGACGAGGGATCATAGTAGGTAAAGAGCCTGCAAAGCTGAAATAAAGACACCCAGACAAGAGCCAAAAAGGCATACAGAAAAAATATTCGGTTGCGCCCTAGCAGCATGACTACTAACACAGAGTCCTCTCAGATGCCAGACGGGTTTTGATAAGACATGGTTGTGTTTTAACAACTCTTATATCCGAAATAAAAGACGTCTCTCATACGAGAACTCGACTGAGGCGGCTGCGAGATGCCCAATTGAGTGGCATGTAGCGTCGGCCGCCGCGTGGGTTCTCACTGATCATGATCAACAGTTCGGGGACCATTTTGAGGCTAAGCAGATAGATTGTTTTCTACAAATACGAGCCCAAAGAGCTTGCTTCTCGTCTTTCAGGCCCTAAACCCCTGTCATCTCGCCTTGTTGTTCTTTGTATAGAGCGAAGCGCTAACAATGTCAGTGGACATCAGAATTATGGAAATAGTTGCGCAAGGTCATGTTTCACCAAGTTATTCCCCGGTAAATCCAGCTGCAATAACAATTTTTCAGATCAGTAAGTCAGCTATGCTATTCCTCCACCATCGCCGTTTCGGACGCTGTCCAGGTATCGGTTTCAATCAGACTTATAGCGTTTTTCCTAAAGAAGGGAGGACTCTGATACCACGTTTTCAATGACTTGAGATATATGACTTGCGCTGGCCGTATAGCTGCCTATCCTTCATCGCGTCCGATGCTGCTCTAGACCTCAAAGATGGTTCTGTAGACGCCCAGCGAGTCATTAAAGATAATGGATTTGACAGAAGCATCTCGTCACAATTACCGAACCCAGTGGAGACAGCATGACAGTGCTTACCGTCACGTGGATACTGTAGATAAACTAGGATCTCCATACGAGATATGTTTCACTAAAACTCCGGAAGGATGAGGCTGTGTAGCGGCCGACTATGTCCTCTACAGTATTATTTTAAACAGGGAATATTACTAACGAAGTAAAGTAAGTAAGGCTATGCTTAAGTAAGTATATTATCAATACTTAATAAGCTTTATTCTAATTAATTGATACACTTTAGGGTATGTATAAAAGTGATGGTGAAAAGGGCATTCTTTCAATTGACCAAGGTAGTCTGGCTAGCCTGAAGGACTTGGCGGTTAAACTAGTTCACCCGATATGAACCAACCCGATTGGACCCTGGTCCAGTTCACAGACTTCGTCACGTATCAAAATCACGGGAGATATTCTAGTAGTATTTAAATCTAATCTTCATATAATAGATATAGAGAATTAATTACTTTAGTATAGATATCAACGTTTTGCATCTACAATGAACTATAACTTGCGATATCTAGCTATAGTTAGAAATAACTCGAATGTCCCTTGTTAGCTAGATGAACAATTAGACTGATAGTATAGTATATCTTAGAAGTCAGACAGTGAACATAATTGTTGAAATTAAGCTGTTATACTATCCTCATGAGCTCTTCAGATTGTTAAGATACAGATATAATGAGGGGTTGATCCGTTTGATGGAACCTTCTCTTTCACGAGTGTCATAGCCATCGATACTCTTTCAGGAGTTTCATATGCTTCAAATCCTACTCTTCCTCTTGAGACGCGTATGACGCCCATAATATCGGCCTCCACATATATCCTGACGCCAGCCCTTTCCATCATTTCGTTTGAAAGATACCCGTGTTCGCTCAAGGCAAGATCGGTTTGGCCGGGAGTCCCCATCTTCGTCAATTGCAACAACTCCGCCCAAATCCCCGATACGGTAACCCCTATGGTCGTAGTGATTAATTCGCCCCATTCGTAGCCATATCCCGGCATTAAACGCCGAATATACGAGAACGAGTTGGGAGCCGGCTTAAGAAGAAACGCGACCTACTAGTCCGCCATTCACAGTATTTCATCGTCTTGCGTAAGGTCGATGACGTTCGTCCAATCTCCCACACCTTCTAGATAGACCGGCTCAAAATTTTCCTTCAAAATATCATTGTGTGGCTCGACATTTAGCCAATTGTCTCCGTCGCTTAAGAACGGCAAGTCTCTTGTAGTGAAATCGGGATATGGTATTTCAGCCTGTTGATCCTGTGATCCAGAGGGTATAGTAAGACCGCATATTCTCTTGACTGAGCCGAAGCCTTCAGAAAAGGCACATGCCATTCCTGGATTAGAAGATGACAACGTGGTATCGCGAGGAGCAATATTGGTCTGAATACCTGGAGAAGGACAGTGGGTAGGCCCTAGTTTTGTATCAACTGCGGGTTTCTCCAAGGTACTTTCAACATCGTCAGAGCGCTCCTTTGAGTTCCCTTCCAAAACCTTTTGTTCGAATCGAGTCTCTACTCGAGCCAGGAGTTCTAATACTATCGGGCGTAGCTGATCAGCGCAATCCTCTGGTATATCCCTAGTTTTCTGAATATTGGAAATGATATGCTGTCCCTCTTCTGTCCAAATACCCCTTATTATTCCTGTAATCTCTTTGAAAACGCCTCTATGATACGGCTTCTGGACATCATCGATATCTCCGAACAAGGCTTTCCATATCTTGTCCCACTGAGCTCTCGGTGACAAACCCCTCTCGAAACGGACCCTGAGGGCATCTTGCGTAGTGGGCGAGACGCCGTCAGTGTTTTCTGAGAGGTCCATTGAGCAATCCTGTTGCAGAACATGTTCTTGGAAGGGTTTTAGCGCCGGAAATCCCTTACAACACCTCGGACAAGAGTAGTTCGCCATATGGCGCCTCTTTAGGTGCTGCTTGACATCTGATATGCGAGGCATTTTGAGGCTGATACAGTCGAAATACCGTTCTGGGTGCCTTCTGTAAAAGGGACATGCAAATGACTCGACACATCTGTTCACGTCGTTGCTTTCTTCATCCTGACCACAGTCCCCATCGGCTTCAGCTATCCTTTCCGATGTTCGAGTAGCGCGACTCTTCTTCTGAGGTGCTCTGTTATCCTCCGCAGGCCTCTTTGAAGGATTTGATACATTCTTTCCATCTGAAGGAGGCGATACTTGTTTCATCAGCCCATCAAAGGATTGCACCCGACATTCGGTAGATGGGAACAGTGAAGGATATGTTTGTGTATCAACAAACATGTCCAGGTTCGACGTGTCGGAGAACGCTTGAAGCCGCAGGGAAAGCATGCTGTCCACTGAAGAGACCCGATGTAGATCGCCACAATGCACCTGAGAGCCCAGAAGTTCGGAATTAGAAAGATCTGTCTTACCCGCCCAGGAAGACTCTTCATGACGTGGAGCAACCATTAGCCTTCTTGTTTTGCAAGAGTTACATCGATATATCTTACTGGATAGCTCTGACTGTAATGCTGTGCCAGGCATAGGTTCTTGGGCTTGCGAACTCCATGCCAATGGCATCGTCGATCGCCTTCGGGGCTGTCGATATACCGACAAGGAAGCCATCGAATGCCCATTCCAGCTCGAGCTTTTCTTCTTAACCGGTGGAGTAGCCCCCTTGCCAACATTAGAATACCCATTGGAAAAGATATTTGGCACGTTAGGCTCAAAACTTCCGACTTTACGGTCCAGATTCATTTGCTGATCCCTAATAAATTCACTGAGTCCTCGTTTGTGTATGAACGAAAAGCTTGAGTACTGCAATGCCTCAGCCTTGATAGAAGCTGTGAAGTTTTCGAAAATAATTGGAGCTGGAAGTCAAAGACGAGGCAGCAGGATGGGTTGAAAGTGGAAGAATCAACGTCAAAAGGCAGACGGGGGTGCCTTGCTAGGCCTAGAATGCAGATATACACACGGAGGGGGTAACGACAGCAAATAAGACGTAATGTGCAGATAGCCGAGACCTGGCTCTTTAGTTGGCGCAAAACTTGTAGGCAAACATATGATAAGAGCTACAAGACCTCAGTAACTTTATTGACCTTCTTGGGTACTACTTTAACAGATGTTGGTCCTACAAGACTTGGTTAAGGAGATAAGACAAGCGGATATAACTACGGCGTAGAGCCTAACTTGTCAACAATGAAAATATGACCACATAAACCCGACTTTTTGTTACTTTGGAACATCAATACTTATTTTTAATTATCTACTGCGATAAAATACATTGCAAAACAGATGATACCATGACAACCTTAATTTCATACGACTCCCATTGTCCCTAAATATGTGCCTTAAGTGTTGACTTAGTTGGCTTCTGTTTGGGTGGTGTAGGACTTTGTGGCTGTGCTGTGCTGCGGCCCGTCAGCAGTCTGCCCTGAAGGTCAAGACCTGGGTCCAACAGCCAGTCTTGCATACGGTCATTATATGGCTGACCCTTGTGCAATTGGTTCGAAAAGCTGCAGGTACCATAGTTTTAGCGTACAGTCTTTGAATTGCGGACAATGAACCAACCTCTTTGAAGTGTCAATTGAATCGGACATTGTGATATAGATGGCGGCGTAGATAGATACCTAGTTGTGTAAGTCACTGGAATTCGGGACCTTGAAAGCGAAATATATAATATGCTTGACGCTTCATCTTCCACGACTGCGTGCATCGTATCTTCACAATTGCGGCCAGCCACAGTACTATTCACGGTCGTGGAATCGTAGTTCGCACATTTGAGCAAAGTCGATAAACAGCACAGCCATGCTGGACTTAACTGAACTGCGCCCATTGCGAACCAAAACAGACGCCCAGAGGTTTGACTGAAACGAAGACTGTGAGTGGCGGCCTACAGAGCTGCATGTTGGTCTTACGACTCCCCCATGTGGGAAACTCAGCGAATGAGGTTGATAGGGATGGGGCCAAAAACCTGCAGGGTGTCTTCAGCTTCCACAAATGCGTGGAAGACCTACGCATTTGTGTAGGGGAAACGCCTAACGGAATGGTCTTTGAAGTCCAACTATGGATCTCATGTTCTCGCCGTTGCTTCAATGCTGATGCCCGGCATTTGTTTGTGAGGTTATTGCTGAGGTATCAACACGTGCATCACAATAGCATTTTTTTCTCTTTGCAAACCTCAGGAAATCTTCAAAATACTAGCGATCTTTAATTAACGCTTCCGCGTCAATTCAGGGGAATGTCTGTAAACTACTGCGTGGCTCCCACACCACCCGCACAGGCGAACTGCGCGAACGTGTACCGCAGAGCCTGATTTATTGTGCAATCGACAAAACAGCCTTGTCGCAACTACTCAATTGTGTAGTAGGCAGACAATTGCCTTGTCTAATAAGTACTCAAGCCGGCCTTTCGTGATGAGGTGTTTCCTTCTACAGCTCCGGGAGCCATTTGGTTCGTTTTGTCAACAAAACCTTTGGCTCCATCCATTCAACATACGCATTTTATCTTCTCTTTATCTCAAGTTTCACATACACAAAGCATATTGAATTTTCAAGTCACTTTCATTCTCCTTGAAACCAATCGCTCATTGTATCATGTATACAATATCTTATGCAAACTTCCGCCGCCACAAACCGCCCCGGCGGGAACCCCTTGCATCACCGGCCTCGCACAGAAGGTTACCCAAACGTCTATTGCATCTCTTCAAGCAAAATCCCCCGCATGACTCGGAGACTCCTCTAGCCTCAAAAAGAAGCTCCTCAACCCCATCAGACAGCAGCAGCTCTGGTGAAGGCGAGGTGGTTTACAGCCACACCAGCTACCCGAGGATTGACGGGGATCACCAAGTCGACTCTAATCCAGCTATTTTGAGGTTCTTGAACAGAATTGCACAGAGGCTCAAATTGGAGTTGGACCTAGATAGCAATGATGACCACGCAGGTAGGTATCAGAAAAACTAGCCTCTAAAGCTTAGGGTGACTGAAATAAATAGCCTAAGACTAAGGCACTGACTAATTTCGTCTCTTAGGCTTTCAGCGGCCAATTCTTCTGTCGCCCTGGGACCACAAAACCCATGGATCTAGCCATAAACGCTATACAGACAACCCCGATCAAGGAAGCCGTGGAGAGAAGAAACAGAGACGGGGTCAGGCATCCCGAAATACTGGAGGTGGAGGCGGAGGAGGCGAGAAGAAAAACGGCGGGGGAAACGGCGGAGGAAGTGGTGGAAAGCAACCACCGGACGGCCACAGGTACCCGGTCCCGCCCTCGGACAGTGGCCCCCAGAAAAAGCCCCCTTTCGCATGTCCCTTCCACAAGTTCGATCCGATCCGCTACGATGGCTGTAGCAGTGTCCGGCTGAAACGCCCCTGCGATGTCTCCCAACACATTAGGCGATGCCATCTGCTGGGAGACATTAAGCAGAAGACTGCCAACGCCGAACACGCGGACAACGTCGAACTCGTAGGCAATGCTGAAGCTGAGGAAGAAGTCGCTCTCTACTGCCCAAAATGTCGCATGGAATTTCATGGCACTACCGCCGAGGCCAATCTCCGACAGCATTTACCATGTCAAACACCTCAGGCAGCGACGATTGAACAGACCGGGGTGCTGCTACCTAAAGAGTTTGTTCAACTTAATGCTGCGCGAAACAATGTGTCTGGAGACATTCCTAAGTGGAACGCTATGTGGAAGGCGTGTTTTCCAAACAAACCTGTCCCGAAATCACCATATTTTGCTGGTCAAGAGGTTGAAGTTGAGACACTTGTTCCTCGCTCGCAGGGTGAAGAGATCATCCGCCGAGCTCTCCATGATTGCCCTTCCCACTTCGTTTTCACTGAAGACGAGATTGATGCGATCGTAAACCAGGCCTTGAATGGACTTTACCCAGGGTCTTCTGGGGCCGAACAACAGACAAGCACAGATACTGATAACCGTTTGGAGGTCCAACGGCAAATATTAAATGGTGCTGTCACCTCCACTGTCTTTGACCACCCAGGTAAGTGTCAGAAGTCTAAAGCTTAGGGTGACAGAAATAAATATCCTAAGAGGCTTGTCGAAGTACCATAAAGTAACTAACTAATTTCGTCTCTTAGGCTTCCAGCGGCCAGTTCTTCTGACGCCCCGGGGCCCCTCTGCTCTTCCCGCCGATCCCCACGCCTATCCACCATCGCATCAACTGTGCCAAAATCCTTCTGCCCCCACTCCTCAAGTCGTTCCCCAAAC